>VYYJ01003496.1:0-16448 GCA_021029165.1 Cyphoderus albinus | reverse complement strand
GACCTAAAATTGCAGACATAATTTAATACAAAATCAATTAACATTCAGTTTATTTCCATAAATAAAGATACAATCCCAATTTCACATACGAATGGATTAGAGCACTATCGTTCAGACATAATTTGAACGGCATTGACTTACTTCAATTTTTATGAAAAATCAATTTATATAATTATGAAGGCATTTAATATCTAATAAATGTTAGAATGTTTCTATTCCTTTCAGCATCATATCTTAGCATTGCGGATTTATTAATAGGGAGTGCATGAAGCCATACACGAGGAGCGTAAATCTCTCAAATGGAAAAAATTCATTTTTTCAGTATCTTTCCTTCCAGAAACAGTTTTTTTGGCGACTAAGGTCTGGGCTTAAGCTCAAGGCAGCAGAGTAGTTTTTTTATTTTACTGGTCAGATGTGCAAGAAAAATTTGTTGGTATGATGGATGAGTGTGGACATATATATAAATCGGAGCAATGAATGGTAATGAAAAGGTTTTTTGTTTTGTTGAATAAGATGACTAGGATTTGTTTTATTTATCTAATGCTCGTTAGTCTTTTGATCGGAGTGAACATTATTTCTGTCAAAGTTTCCACTGAATAGACGATCCTAAGTGAGCAAGGACGGAGAAAGTAGAGGTAAAAGTAGCAAGGTCTTAGACAAAATATTACTCACTAAATTACTGTGACAGTTTTTACTATAAATTCCATATTTTACGATTTAATAAAAAAATTTCATTATACGGAATAGATCTTCATTCACAATCTATACCAACCCAACATGTTAACTAGAATTTGACTTTTCATTTGAACACTGATGCATTACTGATGCGTTTGTTAACATTTTAACAGTTTTTACCACGTTTTAATGAAAACATATGACGACTTACATACATGCATGATTATATTATATTTATAAATGTCAGAATTTTTCTATTCCTGTCAGCATTTGCCTCATTTTATCTTATAGCATTTTATAATTAGGAATTAGTGGAGCAAGAGTCAAGCATGCCCAATTCATATAAATCATTTTTTAGTTGAGCTGCTTGTAATAGTGGGATAACAATCATCCTCATTGTTATGATAAGTGTCTTTAAAAGTGAGCTGAACGTCGAACCTATCTTAGGAAAACATATCACTACCCGGAATATATTTCAGATCTTAACAGATTTATTTCAGGGCACACGGGAAAATTCTTTTATTGAAAAACAACATTAATCTTTCTTTTACTAAAGCTAAGGAAGAATTTTTCTATAGAAGAAATTGTTTCAAAAGAGGTAAAAATAAATAGAAAGTATAAATTTAAGTTTGTGAAAGCAGCGTTTAGTATTTAGAGCAAAATGTATTGCACACTACATGGTTTTTTTCGTATGTCTATACTCGTTTCGTTGATAATCGAGGAATTGGGCGGTTTGTATTTTGTATTTGTGTGGACATTCATGATTTATAATTAAAATTTCTATTCATACACATTTATATTTCAAGTCAAACCAACTAATTATTCAAACAATATTATTTCAGCAAACGAAAACCTAAGATTTCAAATCTCTCCACCCTTTTAATTGATATTGACAAAGAACGGTCTGAGGGGTCATCTTCGATCAAAATTAATTAAAACTTTATTGCGTCGAGCTTTCGTACCACTTCTGTGTACATCATGAGGACAAATTACCTACATTAAAATCTTTTGAGCTACTCTTAAACATCGTTTTTAGGAAACTGAAATTAACTTTAAATTTACTGATTTAGTAAGTTATGGATTTTTTGTCAATGGTAACATCAAACCTAGCCAGTCTTCATGAATGTTCATTCCATTGTCTAGATTCATCGTGTTCTAGGCTTTTTTAATGTACAAACTCTCCTTGAAGAGACGGTGGAAAAATCTGGTTATTAGAAATTATAGAGAACCTGATTATTGTTATCTTCACCAATGCTACATTCTAATTATGAACGGCATTAAACTAACAAATTAATATGAATAATTTGAGTTGAGCCGCTTGTAGAGAAACATCATCCTCATCATGGTTATGATAAGATAATATGAGTGTATGTATGTAAGAGAGAGACAGAGAGTTGAACGTGGATCCAACCTTAGCAAAAAGGAACCTAATTGATCTCCCACCTGGAATATTTTTTTTTTGTCGATCTTTCCAGAATTTTTTCAGGCCACACATGTCTGAAGCTTAGGCACAATGAAGAAACTATCATTTAAATAACATTGCTTCTATTTTTACTAAGGCTGCTGAAACTTTTACATGCGAGGGATGTGTGCGTTCAGAAATTTAAGTCTACATATAGAATTCTGATTTGTTGTATATTTTGACTACTATTTACTTTGTTTGATTAAAGTTCTTTATTTTTTCAAGTGACGAAAATTGACTTTGGGCAAAGTCTTTCAAAAGTGGTAAAGAAAAAGAAAGTAATAGTTTGTAAAATCAGCGGCGTTATTATGAAAAAAAGTATTGAATACTTATACTTGTTTCTCTCCACTCGTTTCACTTATAATCTTGGAAATGAGCGGGTTGTATTGAGCTGGGTGACATTGTCATTTGACCGCGTTTTATTTTGAAATTGACATTTATGATTTAGAATTTAAAAAAGCACAGAAAAACATTTGATTTTAGAGCAACCTCATTCGGTGTTGAAAAACACCACTGGACTAATATCTCGTTATTAATTTACGCGCCAGGGTTCTAGTATAATGGTGAACGGCATTAGACTTACATTAGTTAAGCTTTTATATTTCCATATGACCGTTTTAAAGGGTTATTTATTATTTACCGAATGTTGGAAATTTTATCCGGTGATCATCTTACCAACTAAGCATTCATTTATTAATGCGGATGGATGGAGCAGTGGGAGCAGAGGCGCATAACAGATTAATATGAATAAGTCAAGTTTCAAGTGTGATTATGATTTGAATTTTGTGACAATTGTGTGGTTTAAAAAATTACAAGTTTACATTACATGTATTTTTAAAAGGCTGTACAACAAAGATAAAAAGTCAACTAACAATAAAAAACAAAATAACACATTCTGTATCTACGACTTTTTGGTATTTTGACTTTAAATAATCAATGTATTTAATGGACGAACTTGAACCAATGCAAATGTAAGTTAGGTTCACGATTAAAAAAGATTAGACAATTCAAATTGGCATTCATTTATTTAACCTTTTTTATATCAAAGAAAACTATCACAATTAAATGCATGAATGGTTTTACTATTCAAATTGAGTGGGATGGCAAATGCGCTGCATTGTGTGGTCATGCATGCCTGTACGGAAATTTAATGCATTATTTGTACTTGTGCATCAATTAATTTAATTGATTTTAAGTTGTTTATGTCAATCGAAACGGAAGTTTAGGCACAAATAAAAATATCAAAGCGATTAAATTATGGTTAGTTCGTTGAGGGCTACATTTCGAGAGAGTCGAAATTGAAAAAGATTGTAAAATGAAATGAAAATATGAATGTTAGGAAACGTATTAACTAACCATTACTGTTGTAATACCGTACTGTATTTTTGGTTTGTAATGAGGTATGATGGGTATTTACATGGATAATTAAATGGTGCTGAATGAGTAATGTTTAAATTACTAATATTGTGTGACCAATGAAACCTCATTAGTTTGTTTGAAACAAGTTTGGAAATTCCTAAATTCGCATTGTCACCTGCCAGACCGTCGAAAATGTGGAATTTAAACAGGGGCCGGAATTTGGTATGAAAATAAATAATTAAGCAAGCTAATTGTTCTTGATGCTTAAATATCTAAATTAATTTTTTGATATTTGATTTACGAATCGAAGACTTTTAAATATTTCCATAAAAGGCTAATTTTATGACAGATTCCTTCATGTAAAAACGGACTTGCATTAGGCTTCAATACATAAGCGAATAATTTGAGTTATACTTGCAAGAACTTAATCACTTTGAAGATCGTTTGGTACATATATACAGGTGCTGTATTTCCTTGTCCCAGAGTTAGTTCAAATTTTATTATTCGTTTTTACCTTCATACAAAGAAAAAATCAAAAAGCTTTAAAAACGCCAAAAATTATCCAGTCGCAAACACAGTGGTTTTTTATTATTAGGTGTTTTCATGTTTTACAAAGCATGAAGTCCGAATTGGACCGATGTGTCTCCAAAACTTTTAAACTGGCAAACGGTTACATTCTATACAAATCATTTTAAGAAGAACCAACACCGCAGGCAAGTCTTTCAAAATTGATAAAGAAAGTAGCAGTTGTTATTCAAAGCAGCAGGGTTTTTAGAATAGAAAGTGTTGCACATAATATAACTGTTTCTCCCAACTTGTTTTATTCATAATCGAGGAAATGAGGAAATTTTATTTATCTTGGCGACATTGTCATTTGACGTTTTTTTACTTTAGAATAACATTAACATTTTTTATTATAATTTTTTTAACAATGTATGATTTAATTAATTTTAAAACAGGCCGATTCATTATTAAGTTGCTCAACTCATCAATTCTCTGGACAGTTCCTGCTATGTAAATACATTAGCGTTGATTTTATTTCGCACTATTCTGCCAATTTAATTGTGAACGGCATGAAACTTACATTTGGTTACGCTTTTATAAAAAATATATTTTCACATATATCCATTTAAATTTTTAATATATGTTAGAAATTTTCCACTGTCAGCATTATACGAATTAATCATTCATTAATAGGGGAGTAGGTCTAGCAGCAGGAGTCGATGTTAGGGTTGCCGCGGTACGCTTCGGTACAAATTCGGTACAACCTCGGGAACGCCCACATTTTTTGCTCAATACGGCTGAGTGAGGGCTCGTTNTTTTTTGCTCAATACGGCTGAGTGAGGGCTCGTTGGATTCGTCTGAGTCCCCCGCACATTATAGGTACCGGTATCAAACATCAAAACCACGTATCAATTATTGACACTAATTTTTATGTCGTCAGTCGGTGATTTTTGTGATTTTTTGTGATTTTTTATGGGTTTTGCACTTGATCGTCATCAAAACAGAATGAACAATGGCCTACAGTCAGTCATACCGGTACCTACAATGTGCGCAGAACTCAGATGAATCCAGCGAGCCCTCACTCAGCCGTATTGAGTAAAAAATGTGGGCGTTCCCGAGGTTGTACCGAAGCGTACCGAAGCGTACCGCGGCAACCCTAGTCGATGTGCATAACAATTTAAAATGAATAAGTCAAATTTCAAACGAGATTATGATTTAATTTTTGTAACAGTTGTGTGGTTGAAATAGAAAAAAAATAACGGAATCTAATAAAAATATACTATTTTAGAAGGGATTTAATAGAAAATATTAGACCAATACGTTTTTAGAAGGCTGAAAATCGTGACAAAAATCAGCTGACAATGAAAAACGCAGCAATTTTTGTATGTACGGACTTTTTGTAATTAACTTTAAATCCTCTGTATTAAATAGATGACTTCTAACCTTGAACAAATCGTACGTTAGGTTGATGGCTAGGTCGAGCTTGTACTATTCAAAACATTCATTTCTTTAACCTGTTTTATATAAAAGAAAAATGTCATAACGAAATTTTTTATGAATAAAACGGTAAATGTACTGTCTGGTCCTGCAATTAGTGTTTTATTTATACTCGTATATTTACCATTTACTATAATGTAATTGGTTTTAAGTTGCTTCCGTAAAGATGTTAAGAAGTTTGAGCCCCAGCGCCATATATGTATTAGAACCTATTTAAATTATACAGGGCCCACGAATGAGTTCGGCAATATTAAAATATGTACTTAAAACCAGCACATATACGTTAAAATAAATATGTCTTGGAATATTTATAATGGGAGTTGGGACTTGACAAGACTTTTATATCAATAATTTATTTACTACAATGTTTAGTTTGAAATGAAGCGTATTTCTATGTTTCCACTGCTTAAGTTTACTCAAATTCTTTAGCGTACAATTTTATCTCGGTTCGAACAAGCATTAGACGAATTGATCTTTTGCACAGAGCGACAGAAATGATGAAAATACAGTGACTAAAACTTACAATTCCATCAATGCGATGTTGTGGCATGATTATGGATACTCTGAAACCTACAAACCTTTTAAGGCTATGGTCCCTGTCAAGAATTACTAGTAAACATCTATTTTGTGACTTTGTAGGTGACAAACATTAAGTACACTTTTCTCCTAAACGCTCTAACATACCTTAGAACGATTAAAATCACTGTGAAAGACATCGGCATCTGTTGTAAGAGTTGGATTATTATCGCCGAAATATTTATTAATCGACGTCGAAATTAATTAAAACAAATATAGACTATTGTTTACGTTTGTTAGAATATTTCACTTCCAGTGCGTGATTACATATAGCTGCACACTGATTTGCCGATTCTCGGCTATTTCAGTGTTTTTCGTTTATGTAACTTTTGTTTCTAAAAATATATCCTGGGAAATTCCAAGTTCAAGCAAAAAAAAATTGAGCAGTTTTCTTCAAGGTTTTCGTGAAAACCCGAGAAAATTTAGTGCAAATTTTGTGAGTATGTTGTGATAAAAGTTTAAGTAAATTTGTGGGGTGAGGATTGAGGCAGTAGCTCTAAAAATAAGATTTCCGGTTTCCATTCTTCCGCCTCAGTAGATACTCATCCGAGGAAAGATACATTTTATATTATGCGAGATGACAAAAGTATTTGCTTTTAGTTCTAACATCCTAACGTTAGAAGTAAAAATCAGGTCCAGTTGCAACATTTCATAACATTCCGATTCCCATCCATTACATAAGAAAAGCCGCATAGCTTCAATAAAAAAAACAAAGATATTTGTTTCAAAAACACGAGAAATTTACTCCACACTATGACAAACCAACTGGACTGATGTATGACTAAAAATGGGACACAAATACAAACAGCAAAAAATTCACATTATTAGTTGATATTTTAAAATACAACAAATATGCAATAACCACTTTGATTCTTGGGTCACCGACGAAAGTAAGCGTGCAAAGAAAAAACGTTTTGAGTAATTTTTGCTAGGGCTATACGCATGCCTCGGGTCTATCAAATCCCGCTCTTTCAACCGATCTTTACCACTAACCCTGCTCCATCTCCGTTGTCAATTTGTACTCCCTTGTCCAAATTTACAATTTTTTTTTCAATTTACCATTACCATCTTCAACACTGTCCAGCCCAAAATCGTCGTCTCGTCTAAAGCTTCTAAAACAAATGTCTGTTGACTTGTTGGGAATGCAATGTATTAATATTAATTTAGGAAAGAAAGTATTGCATCCTGAATAGTTGTTTCGCGTTTCTCTCCACTCGTTTGGTTGATAATTGAGTTTGTGAACGGTAGTTTTTAGTTGGCTGACATTGTAATTTGACCTTTTCTAACTTTGGAATTGACATTTAAGATTTGTAATTATAATTTCCAATCCTACGCACTTCATTTTAAACTCACGTAAGCCAATTTAATTTTCAATCAGCTCTAACCCCACCACAACTACTATCATCTTTAAATAAAATTTAGCACTAATGCCAGAATATAATTATGAACGGCATTTGAGTAAACTAAAGTAAGTAAAATAATAAATATTGACATACTATATAGAGATTATACTAATAGCCAGTCGTTAGTATGTACATACAAGAAGTAGTGGGACCGTTGTCTTACAACTATTTTTTTGAATTTGATTTATTTATGTAATTTAATTTGACATTTATGATTTGTAAATAAAAATTCAATTGATCGCAAATAATGTTTATTCATTATATCAAATACCAACCTTTACGTTATCCTAATTATTAACAAATACATAAGGATTTCATCATGCATAATTTTTTATCTTGGCCCAAATGTTCCAATATAATTTTGTACGGCACTACATTTAGTTAAGCTAGTATGAAAATTATATTCACTTACACTTGTTGATTTTAAAGGATTATTTAATATTTAATAAATGATTTTATGGATGTTTTGTACATCTTTAGTACATGCGATTGCATATGTGTAACATATGTAAACTATTGCTTAAAGATTTCCTATCCAAATTGCTGCAAATGTGTTCATATTGAACATTTTACGTAGACGATTGTAATAATATTTTACTTTCAAATTAAACGTCATATCGAAAATATGCAATGAAATTGAAGTTTGTTTGTTACACAAATAAATTGAAAATTCTTAAAGTGAACACTTCTAATTAATAGAATCGTTAAAATATAAAACAGTGGTTTATGATCTGCTGAATTTCTTGCAAGATATCACACATGAAAATGCTGCTCAAAGAAGCAGCCTTTTGTAAATAAAGCTTTGTTTTCAGGAACTCCCTTACATTACACTTCCACCAGAAATAAAATTGGATTATGGACACACTCTAAATAGCAAGTATTTAACTGCTACAAATGTGAACATTGTGTGCATTTAATGTAGTATTTAATTGTAAAAATATTGGACAGTCAAATAAATATCAAAAATATGAAGCGTCCACTTTCTTACTAAACTAACATTAAACATGCAAATGTACATGAGAACTTGCACGATGCTAGCTCAATCTACATCTAAAACAAGGGTTTTCAACCAAACGGTTTGTATAATTTGGCATATGTAGATTATTGATGTATTAAAAGGAATTGTATCAAATAATTTTGTGCAAATACACATTTGTAATAATTTGTAATGCGATGTTCATAATAATATATGTATGTAATAATGGGAGCAAGATTATGCTAGAATGTCCGTTTGCAATTTGTGTAATTCAAATTCGTGCTGGAAGAAGCTTAAAGGTACTTAAAACTAAATCATACATTTATTTCCCAGGCAAGTTATTCCAAATGAATTGTATTTGTACCTAAAAAGAAAGTAATGTCCTGACACACACACTAAATAAAGAATTGAAAGTTCTAGATTTGCCCCGTTAAATGTGGGAATTGAAGTGTGATTTTATTTATCACTAAAGACACACCTCTGAGGCTATCTTGTCCATGTGTGAAAGAAAGAGAGATGCCTCTGAATCCTCGACGGGTCATGCATAAAAGAGAGCGTCGTATGTAAATATGACAATGAAGTGAAGTAGTGCCTCTGAGCCCGTTAAGGGACAAGCACAAAAAAAAAAGAGTTCGTATGTAAATACGATAAAGTGAAGCAACGTTGTACCTCTGAGCCCTCTGAAGGGACACGTACAACCAGAACGAGAATAAATGAAGAAAGAAAGAAAGAAAGAAAGAAAGAAAATGTCAGAGATTCGTATTTCGGGCTCGAGACAAAGAGAGAAGACAAAGAAAGGGATTCGTGATGAAGAAAATTGTAATTCGTAATTCATTATTGAGAGAGAGAGAGAGAGAGAGAGTGAGTGAGTGAAGTAAAGTGAAGAGAGAGAATTAATTCAGAGAGTGTGTCAGTGGCAGAGAGAAGTCAAGTTGAAGACTGTTCAGAGAGAGTAATTAATTGTCAGTTGTAAATAAATTAAAGAGAGTTTCATTCGCCAATTTCAAATAAATAAAGTCCCTTCATTTTAATTAACCAAATATTTATTTAAACTGTTTTGTCCAATTGTCATTTTATTTCTTCGTGAGAAACATTAATTTTAATTAAGTACACATTTCACTTCGACCTCCAAAAAGTGAACCATCCAGAACTCCGGTAGTGGTTAACTAGGCAGGGAATACAAGTCTTTCAAAAGTGGTAAAGAAAGAGAAAGCACCAGAACTTAGAAATAGAATCAATCAGAATACTTCCGAAAATTTGACTTTAAAAATTAAGACATAATTTCACCTTTTGCCCTGTTTGATTTTTCAATTTACACCCAAGCATGATACCCTCAGATTAAAAATTTGTGTACATTTCAAAAAATGCTGCTAAACGGTTTCCATTTTTACAGCATATGTATAATCATTCAAGAAATGTTGTTAATTATGCGGTCTAACTATAAGGATAACAATAAAAATAAAAATAAAACAGATCAGGTCAATTATTTATAGGATGCAAACTTTAAAATCTTTCCGGTTTAGCGTTTACAGTTGATTATATTGATTTATTTAAGTGTTACGTAATCAACAAAAAGCTGCCCTCCCTTACAAACACTGTAAATAACAGGTCAAAATCCAAATAAACAAAAAAGAGTTCAAAAGATGCAAGCCTAAGTACACAGAAATAAACCATCAAAAACTATCCTAAACTATATCAGTTGCAAGGTTTAATGATTTTTTTCTTAGTTTGATAGTTTGAGAATTTTTAATTATTTGAAGGCTACTCACAAAGAAAGTCTCATTATTCACCCACTCACTCCTCTTCAATAAACTGTTACAATGAAATAAACCACAGTAAACAAGCAAACACAACCTTCCCGATTCATGATGAATATGAAAATTTTAGTACACGACGTAATTCGTTTGGTCGTTGAAGATTCATGTTTAATTTTAACAGTCATTTTAAGCAACTTTTACGTCACTTATTTATTCTTCCGAACTAAAATAGCTTAACTAAGAAGAGATACAAAATACACCTTCTTTTTAGTTTGAAGTCGTTTTATTGGTGCGAGTTTCGTTAAAACAGTTTTCCTATATAAATACCAACCATAACCATGAAATTAAAAATAATTATTTGTCTACACATAAAATTTTCTAATCATGAACATGAAATGAAATGAAACTGATTATCACAAAAAATGAAAGCATCAAGTTTTCGTTTGCTTTCACTCTATTCACTCACCCTCTCTGTCTCTATTGAAAAAAATATTTTTTTTTGTGGACAGAAGAAAACAGAAGTAAAATATTTCTCTCTGAACGATATTTGAATCACGGCAGTAAAAATAAAAAATGACAGATGTTTAATGACTCAAGATTCATGATGTGTCTACCACCTAGTTAAACGATAGTTCGGATAGTTCGTAAATTAGTCGTTCATATAAATTAACAGTTGACGGATCACTTCCAAAGAATTATTGAGAGCTTATTATTGTGAGAGAAAAGCCCACACGTCTACAACTGCTTCTTTAGGGATCACCACGTTACAAATACGATAAATCTAAGAAGCACCGATGATAAGAAAACGTTGTGAAGAAATGAAACAAAAAGCAACTATAATACTAGCATAGGCATTAAGTGAGTAATGAGGAAGAGGGTAGAAATAATAGTAACAAAGTTTTAGGAAAAAATATTACTCACTATATTAATTTAACGGTGGCATGTTTCATTTGACATTTTGGATTTAAAAATTAATATTTTATGATTGAAATAAAACATTTAGTTATACAGGATTGATCTAAATTCACAATGTATAACAACATAATTGACCTCACATGCGTTTCATCTTGTTTAGCATATACATGGCAGCAAAGACATCCTGGAATAAATTTTGTCAGTAATATGTATTAAAAAAGAGCTTTAATGTTACGTCAATTATAATATACAATCGAGCAATCTTCATTCCTTTATCAGTTGTACGCTACTTAACTCCATGCAAGCATATTGGCTTTCTATCCATGCCTGGTTTGTACTAGATACTGTACATGTAAATTTAAACGTGGTTAAGTCTAATGCCGTTTGTTATTATAACAAAACATTATGTTTCATTTAAACCACAGATCACTAAGTCTTTCATTCTTTTAGCGATGTTGTTGGATATAGAGAGAAATAATAAATTAAATAATTTAAAATTCACCATGTCAAAATAAACCCCGTAGTCATCATATGCAACAAAACAAAATCTCATCTTTGTAGCTTTATTAGCTTTTATTTAAATCTAATTAACATCTATTACATAAAAATATTCTCCAGTAGCAGTGTTTAGTAAAAATAAGTAAATGCTCTAGCGGAAGTGGTGATGGCGGGACAATAATTTGATCTAATGATTCCCCTCAATTTAAATTGTTTAATAAATTAAAATTAATAAAATAAAATGTAAAATCAAGTAAAAGTTATGTATTCTAGTGAAGTATTTTTCTAGTTTGTTTTTTTATTTCGCGGTTTGTGTTTAGGATATTGTAAAAATAGTTTATTATATTAAGGGATTTGAAAAAGGGAAACCACCAACCACAAACTATAACCAACTATTTACAAATTTCAAGCTTTTATTTTTGTCCTTCAGGTTTAGTTTGCAATTTTTAATGATTTTTAATTCTACTTAAAAATAAACGTCACTGGCATGTGTACATATTATTTATAAATGGGTATTTTTTTTCTTATATTTTATTTTGAAATGATATATTGATGCTGATAATGATATGATGGTGTCAAGATGGTGGAGAGATGATAATAAAGGAGTTACTCTTCTGGTTTGAAGTACTAAAAGTAATGAAACTGTAGAATAGTGCCATTGCATTGAGTTCAGCTAACCATGAGGCACATACAACATATGTCTTAATTTTAATGATTTAAATGTACAATAAAAAGAAATTGATTATATACTGCAAACGTGACGAAAAACTAATTAGCCCCGACTAAAAATTCTGCAGCTTCTTTTGTTGTTGTAAAAGTTCAAAACAGCGTGCTGTTGTGTTACTGCAAGACAAATAGGACAAACTCACCAACTTCTACATATGGTTCACAAATGCTCACCGAGAATAAGAAACTAAAATGTTTGTTAGGTTTGCCAGTTTTCTTATTAAGAGTTAGTTGTAGACTTTTATGAAAGGCACAATTTCATTTCGTATTGACACACTAACTCTTCATATATAAAATGAGTAGTAATGAAATGTAAAAATATAAGTATAAATATAAATTTCGGTACATCGTAAAGTCATAATATTATATTTTTTTAACTGAAACACATTTAGTGCAGCTTTTCAGAAAATGCGATAATTTTTTTAGTTCTTCCGTCTCAGCAAATAATTTTTCAAGTTTTCACTGATGAAGCTGATAAAAAGATTTACTTTTCCAGGTCAAAAAATCTAACGGTAAAAGTAACAAAATTAACCCGTTCAGGTGTATCATTCCAAATGATTACAATTTTAATACTTACAGCCTAGGCTAGCTTGAAGAAAAGCAACATCAAACCAACATAAATAATTGAAAGACAATGTTAAATCATTAATCTCGAAACATTCGATGAATTTTCCAGATGGTAAAGCGTGACCGAGAAACGCCGGAAATACTGCTTCACTCCACGAAAACCCAGTTGGACCGATTTGTAACCGGAAATGGGTGAAAATTGCTACATCTCAAGGTTTTGTCGCACTTTTTCGAAAATTACTAATGCAAAACACCTCCAGAGGAATCATCTACATTCACAATAACCTATTTAGAAGCGTCAAATTAAAATCAGACGTCGAACTCGCCATTTTAGAAGTTTTCAGTGCGGTGTGGTGTTAGACGCACGATCGTACAGGTTGTGTGGCAAAGGTTACTGCAATCCGAGAACACAATTTAATAAGTACATTTTAAGTTATATCGGTATGCCGTGTTTTAAACAAGTCGGTTTACACATGTAATAAAACGGCGTCTGGCCCAAACTTATTTTACTGTTCCAGTGACATGAGCCAGGGACAGTATAGACTGTTTCGTAAATTTTCCAAAATTTAACTAATTAATTCTGTCTAAAGCACGTCTCGGAGAAGTCAATGCTTGTCAAATACAATATCACGTTTAAGCATTTAAGTTTACTTTCATTGTTTAATCGTTTTTATATGAAACAAAATCACAAACAAAGCCTCTCTAGAAATATTTTAGTTTCTTAAATTGAGTTGAACATAAAATTTAAAGAGTCGATTCAATCTATGCAAAACAAATTACCCCTCACTTGGAAAATAGTTTGTTGTTCAGTATTGTTTCAGAAACAGAGGCACACTGCTTTAATGCACAACACGGGACGACATAAGTAAATGCTTGACTACAATATATTTAGGAATTAGGAATAATTAGGAAGCAGTGGTTTAAAAGGAGCAAAGTAACATAACAAAATAATATGAATAAGTGGAGTTGAGCTGCTTGAATGTAATTCGAGATACTTATTAGATACGAGTAACTTAAAATTATCTCGGGCAAAGTTTTTCAAAAGTGGTAGAAAAGGATAAAATAATCGTTTGTAGAAGCATTGTATTGCACACTGAATAGTTGTTTCTCTTTTCTCTCGACCCCTTTTGAATTTGAAATTGACATTTATGAGTACTTATACTTTCAAGTTCTATTCATACGCACTTAATTTTAAGCCGAGATAATTCATTGTAAACAAATAACTAGCCTCTAACACACCCACATATCTGCTTATTAAATTTAGAGCCAATGGACCTATATAATTATGAACGACATTAAAGTAAAGTAAGTTACAAAATATAATTGAAAGGCTTACATTAGTGGAAGAAGGGGTCGCGTTTCAGTTGCTATGCTTTGTTTACTGTTAATAATCGGAAGGATTTAATTTCATTTAAAATACATTACTGGGCTATGCAAACCCATACAAAGCCATATAGTCTTATAAAAGTTAATGTCCGCGCCGGGAATCGAACCCGTACACATTGGCTTTACCGTAGCCGAAGCGGAGACCACTCCGCCACACAGACACTCTTACAAGACTATAGCAATTTAACTCTTACTCATGCCATACTCGGCTCTTCATATTCTACCAATTCGTTACCATTGCCATAAGCGGCGTTCATTTCCAACATTTACATATCAATTTTTGCAAATAATTTAAATATTATTGTTAATTTAAAAAAAAAATTGAATTTGTTTTACTTTGTTGACGAATTAATTCAAAATTATTATAGAATTTACCACAAATGCCACAACAAAAAGCCAGAAAAAACCACATAAAACAAAATATATATTTAAAAAAATTTTTTTTAAGAAAATTATTTCAATATAAATTAAATTCATTTAAATATTCTGGACTTAGCAACAACTGGACCCCCTCTTCCACTAATAAGTCTTTCAATTGTAATAATATACGGATAAAATTATTCGCCTGTCGTTGATAATTGAGGAAGTGGGCGGTTGTGTTTAGCTAGATGACATTGGCATTTCGCCCTTTTGACTTTGAAATTGACATTTATGATATATTCTAAAGAATTCAATTGGTAAATATATAAATATTGTATATTTACGCAAATAATTTTTATCGGCCGCATTCTCATTATTAATAAACACAATCACACCAAATTAGAATCCAAGACACCTGACCTTTTAATTTTGCACCAATGTAATAATATAATTCTTAACGGCACTAGAGTTAGTTACACTTTTATGTCAAATCAGTTTACCTACAAATGACAATTGTAAAGGATTATTTAATCCTAGAAATTTTCTGCTGTGAACATCATACCTACTAAGCATTTATTATTGGGGCAGTGGGTGGAGACATAGAGTTAATGTAAGGCGCATAACGCATTAAGATGAATAAGTCGAGTTGCAAGATGAATATGAATAAATTTTTGTGACAGGTGTGTGGTTGAAACGGAAAGAAAATAGAATCTAATAAAATGGCATCTTTAAAAAAGATTCATTAGAAAATATTAGTTTCAGTAAAGTTTATAAGGCTGTAAAACGTGGAAAAATATTCAACTAACAATGATAAACAGAAGCAGGACATTTTGAATATACGACATGTTGGTAGTTGAAATCTAAATTCTTAAGGCATTTAATGGACGAACTTGAACTAAACTAAGTTTGGTTGACGACTCGGAGAAAGCTGGACCATTCAAATTAAGAATCATTTATTCAACGTTTTTTATATCAAAGTAGAATTTTGTTTTTTCTAGCCGCTAGTATATTTGAAAGGAAATATACAATAATACTAATTGCCTATATAGAAATGGCTAGGAACCCGCAATGCGAACCATGCAGTGCAACCGAAAAAGAAAATCTAATCAAAAAGTCACTTTTTAAGTGGGATTCATTAGAAAATATTAGATTAGATTCAGTTTAAGAAGGCAGCAGATTTTGTTTCTACATAAGAGTTCATATAAGAGTTACATAGATAACGAAAATTTTTATGTCTTACATATTTAGACTAGCTAAAAGATTTGCTTTGTGTGAATAATGCTCTTTAGTCATTAGATGTGACTTAAAATTACTTTGGCAAAGCTTTCAAAAGTGGTACAGCAAGAAAAAGTGATCGATGTTTGTAACCGCAGGGTGATCTGTAGTGAAGAAAGTATTGCGTTTGCACAATGAATAAGTTGTTTCTCGTTTTGTTGATAATCGAAAGATTGGGACTGGGAGGGTTATGTATAATTAGCTCGGTGATATTTTCATTTGACATCTTTCTGATTTTGATATTGCCATTCATGAATTAAAACTTTTATTCCCACGAACTGGATTTTAACCAAACTCATATTCAGTAATTCATTATTACATCAGAAACAGCAACAGTCATAAGAAAAACAAAAATCTGGTTATTAATTAAACAATAAACTGAAGTTCCAATATACAGTCAAGGTAAAGTCACGTTCGGAAGATAAGGTTTTGTAATAACTCGAGAATGGCAAATCGGAGAAATCTCACCAATGGCTCATTGGAAAGATAATTTATTAAAGTTACCATATATA
>VYYJ01003495.1:0-16452 GCA_021029165.1 Cyphoderus albinus | reverse complement strand
CTTTCACTTTGAAGTGGGTAAGTGGATTTTACCCCAAAAACTGTAAAAGAAAAGGCACGCGTGCGTGTTTTTACAGAAGAGATGTGATTTCGTATTGAAAGGATGGATCTAAAGGGCAGGTATAAATTCTCCCCACAAAAATAATTTGTCCCATATTGTTCACTCAAAGTAAAAAGGGATTTTTAAAGAAAAACTTTTTAAAAAAATTTTTACTTGCCTTGCCTTCAAAATCTTTTATTATCCCCCATAAAAATGTAAATTGCTCGCGTGGAGATATGATCACGGTGTGTTATGCTACACAGTTCACATTTTCGCTGTGTGCTGTGGGAATTGTTTCTGTAAAAATGTCAGAAATAAAAAGAGAGAAAACGAAATAAGCACCAAGCTTGTGTCGGGATTAGAGCCAAAAGGGGGAAGCTGGCTGACACCAAGAAAATAAAAATGTTCATCTCATCACATGCCATCGCACGCACATTGTGGAAATGAAAGAAAGAAGCCAGAAAGGAGGCGTATTCCTGATTTCATCGTTTTTCTTTTAATTCCTTTTTCTGGAGGAATAATAACATTTTTGATATGGGATATTATACATGATAATAATGCGATGGGATGTGATATGATGTGATGGTATTGTTTTTGTGAGGAGAGTATATGATTATTGTTGATTGTTGTGTAACATTTAAGTATGATGGCTAGGGTGCCGGACGACGCACAGGATGCGCTAATAATGATGCGACCACAAACCATATTGTTCTTTTTATGCCATCTTTTACTTACTCGCCTGTGATAATGGCGCTAAGAAAATTGGGAATTAATTTGGATTTTATCCACATTTTACCATTTTTACTCCCTCTTTTTATTTATACGTTCCAATTTCATCCGCAGCCAAGCACCGGAGAAGTATCAATGTTCACACAAATACTTTTACCAGACGTGTAATTACGGTAGTTATCTTTTAATAAGCATTGCTGCTGCCTCCGCCGTTGCTGTATTGTATTTATTATTTTTTAAGTTGGATACTTTTCTTGGAATATTGTTCGCAATGAAATTGGGATTTTACAATGTAATTAAGGGCTGAAAAAATTACTGGGCTCAATATAACAGGGCAATTTAGATCGGAAGGGGAGACAATGCATATCATTACAATTGCTATCTGCTTACTTTGCTGCTTCGCTCACTTACTTCTTCTACAGCTGAAGCTGTAATAACATTTTTGCCTTTTATCCTGCTTGTAGTTGGGTTAGTTTATATGACCACTAATTTGTTCAAGTGAAACATCCCTTTCGGGGGAAATCATCAAACACTGAACTCCCTCAATAAAATCATTAAAATTGACTATTTTTCAGACAATGCAATGCAGATTGTAGAAATAGAATCGTTTTTCTTCTTAATCTTTTCAATGTTCACGAATAAAAGTGAGTCGAAGTGATAGTCCACTACAGTGTGACCAAGTGAGTGCCGACAGGCTCAAATAATCAAAAGTCAATGCAATGCAACCTTATACTTAATGATTTTTTGCTGTCTTGTTTCGATGTTTGGACTTTTTGTCTCGCATTACCTCGAAGAAAATAAATTCCTTCAACACCTTCGAATTTCGACGCCACAGTAAAGTCAGTCATTCCTCCTCGATACCTCATGATGTGCCATTAGTGGAAAATAACGACAAAATATTTATGCATTACATCACATCACACAAAACATCAAAACTTACTTAAAACATTTTCATTTATTTCCCCTATAAAAATATGAATCATCTCTCAGCTTCGTCATCAAATCCCATCGCCGTTGACTGTCCGTCTCCACACGTAACAATTCTTTGCTCAAGTTACACTGAAAGTAGAAGAACATTGTTTCACATCGAAAGCTTTTTCTTCTTTAAGAAATGTGTCCATAATAAAATCAGTGTCCGAGAGTGGTCGTCCAGCTTTACCTCTTTGGTAAAAATGAGTAAGCTTAAGACAATGTAAAAAGCTGGTATCATCTATTTTTTCCTATTAACACCGTCGTCGTTGTTTCTCTCTTCTCGCCCTTTCTTCCTTTCCTTTTACTCACTTCAGTGTCCATCCATCCAAGAAAAATGTATAAAAATTGTCTACATTAAATACATACTAACTAACTACAAACATTGTTACATCGCATTACACTCCACTTAATAATATGAGCCAGTGTATAAATGTACGTTGATACACGCAAACGCATTTTTCGTCTTTTTGGTGCTTTGTGCTATATCATCCCCGAGGGTAGTGAATGCAAAGCAAACTGTTGCATGCTTTTTTCTTTAGTGCTTCGTAAATGGGATAACCCTTTTGACTCTTGAACTTATCCGTCCATCCAGCGAAAAAAGAACTTTTTCTTTTCTCTCTGTCTCTGTCTCTCTCATGGAATGGAATATTACATTTTATTTGTAATATCACATCACATCGCTCACATCACATTACATTATTCATGCATGTATGGCTAAAGCTGTAATGTTCTCAGCTCAAAGTAAGCAGTATGGACAGAGATGATGAGACTCCGTGTCCACATATTCCTCCACCTTTGCACTCTGAGAGAGCGAAAACGAGCATCAGAAAGATGAAGTAGAAGAGTGAGCATTGAGAAGGGAAGTCCGTGGTGGCAGTCTCTTGCTGCTGCTGAGGCAGGAGAGGGTTGATCACACTAAATGATAATGACTACGACGATGTCGATGGGTACCATATACCATTCTTCTTCTTGGCATTGTTACCTTTGCTCTTTGCTGCGCTGCTCCTAGCAGACACATGCAGGTATGACTGTTCTGTTTGCATTCACCTATCTGTACGAATATTATAAAACAATGTATGGAAAGGGTAGAAAGGAAAAATTTCATATAGATTTTTTCTTTTTCCTTCTTTTTCGTCTTTCTTGTTACGAGAACGCTCTTCACTCACTTATCTCACAATCTGAAAACGATCTGGTGTACACATTTGTGTGTAGAATACAGGAGCAGAAAGTCTACGAATGTTTCTCATGATGCCATGTAATTCTGTCCATGCATGGATCCCCAATCAGTCCTTAACAGTCCGCTGACCACCGCACACATAACAATACACGCACACAATTTTTTTCTTTTTATGTAAAGAAAGAGAAGCAAATAAATTTTTTCCAGCTAAAAGGAATACCTAGCAATATATAAATAAATTATAGGAGTCAATCCAATCTCATATTTTTATTACATTGATAGTACACAGCTATTAATATATCAATACCCCTTTTTATTATTTATCTGCTCTGTACGCAACTGCAGTTAAGCATTGTTGAGAAATTGTTATCATTGTTGCAGGGGTAAGCTGCAGTCTTACTGATCGATACGAAGTATTCGGATCGACTAGGTGTTGGGTCCGTAGTAGCAACTGAGTTGGAGGAGGAAGACGAATCCGACTCAAACGAGCAACAAGTGTTCTGCTTTTGTGCAGATTGTTCCGTCTTGCGTGCTAAAATCAAGTAGGCACACAAGTAAACACACGTGAAATCACCGAGCCGTTTTGTGCCTGGTCACAAAATGAACTAAAGATAAATTCATGTGATCAACTGTGAACAATCCAGTGATTTCCACCAATACAATTAATTGAATTTTTTAAATAAATTATTATTATGTCATTTTTGACATCCAAACTGATCCATAAGCAATACTCAAAGTTAAACTTTAAATCTGGTATTGTTGTTACACGGTTCTAAGAAAAGTGTACACAAACGTTACAATTAAAAAGTATCATTTTGTGAGTGTCCTCCATGACCGTGTGAGCAAACAGTTTCCTGCTACAAAATAAAATTCTCATTTGTTAAAATTATCATTAATGTTGTTACAATTTTTACAACTCATTCGCTGTATTTGTAGAGATTATGTGATCGTTATTGATATTGGTAGTATAAAGACAGCAAACGTTAATACTTTGTTGAATACGGCAAATCATTGTTGCAAAGCTCGTGATTAATATAAACAAATGTGAATGAATTCATTGTGTAGCAAAGGTGGGAGTTCAATTGATCAATTCTCTCGCGGAAATTAATAAGCGATTTTTATTACAAGCATTCCTTGCTAAAAATACAATTTATTGCCACTGTGAATCTATTTTTATTATAAAAATCAGGAGAAGAAGAGAGAATTACATGTGTAAAGTTTGTGTGCTCGGTTGTGCGTGAAGGTCTAACCTTGTATCAAATCACATCATTCTTGCGTGAATAGATACTTACCCACATATTTTAGACACAATTAAAGTGTGAAGAAGTGCACTTTGTTAAGAAAATAAAAGTGATTGATTTTCTCATCATGTGCGCATAATTAATACCGCATAACACAATATTACGATTTTGTTTCTGGTGTGAAAATTTATGAATTTTATACGTGTCTACCATTATTCGCTGTTGCGTCCATTTTGTGCGTACACACAACGATATCGCTCATCACTTCAAATTTCCAACTTTTGTTCAACAAGAAGGAAATAACAGTGTATCCCCCGTTCAAATGTAAGTTCAAAAAAATATTTTATTTGCCAAGGATTTTTAATGTATAAAATCAAAATTGCATGTGAGGAAGTGCGTGTGCACAGTTGGTATTCCGAATGAACCACAAAATAAGCATAAGATGCATGTTTCAGTAGCAACTTTTATTTGTGAGTGTGTCCAAAATTCAGATTCATCAATGCCATCCCCATTTTGTCTGATTGTTTCACCGGCCTTATTTTCTCGCTCACCTAAATCGATGCCCGTGTCAATTTAGTAGCTAAATTACATTTCTTCTACTTCTCATTAGTTTTTGAATTTGAAAGAGATGCAATTTTCCGTTTCTATATCATAAATGATTCTGCGGATAAAATCAAAGACATTTCCCCTCTCTTCATGCGACTACATAGAAGAAAGAATAAAAAGTCTTTCACCGACTTCATGCTTGCTATGATGATGACGACGGCGATGATGATGATAATGGTGTTGATGACTTTGATGAGAAAAGTACCGTATTTTTAAAAGATGACTCTCTCTTGAGCAAATCAGTAGAAGAAAAAAGGTCAAAGTCAAGAAAGAGTTCTTTTTTCCTCTTAAATAGTTGCCAAAAAAGATTGTGTTACATTTTGCCTTCCTCCTTCTCATCATCTTTTTTCTTCTGGTTGCGATAGGGGAAATAGGAAGATGAAGATGAAGTGATGATGGTGTGTGCATGATCATGATGAAGCAACATTATTTGCCATCATCATCACTGCTTCGCATCGTCTTCATCATGTCATAATCATTTTTGCACTCAACACTCTGCTCCACGACGATGTAATAATGGTTACGATTATTGCTATTATTATTATATGTGAGAGAGGGAAAAATTGTGTGAGGATAAAAAAGGACATTTACAGCAACCGACAAGGAACACGAAGAAGATTAAACGTGTATAAAAAGAAGCACTCCGAACGCAAAAAATGTCTCATGTTTGTTAGTTAGGCAAGCAAGCTAGAGCAAATTATGACAATAGTTATGTATGTACACCTTGAGATGTTAAATTGGCATTATTGTTATTACTATCAAAAGCAATTTTTGGTGTTGGTCACTCGTTACTCTACTTTGGTCACTTTATTCATTTTCTTTTGCCGCACTCTTTTCTCCTTTCTTTCTCGGTTATTATTTGTCGACCAAAAAGCCATATTAGGACAATTGCTTATTTTTTGCCGGATTTAAAAGGACGGTTCATTATAGTTCAGCTTTGGAGTCATTTTATGATCATTTAGCCGAAGCCTGTACCGTTACAAACAGTTTTTATGGGGAAAACTGCTTTTTGTCCATATTAAGAATAAAGTGAGCACGATGATGATGATGATGACGTTGGAGCGTAACGCAATAAAGAGAAAATACTCCCCTATTTCATGGAGTAATGAAGTTATTTACAAAGCTTAGTTCAAATCAGTTGTGAACGATTTAAATGTTGGAATGATGATAGGAAAAATTTGTTATTCATTCTGTGGTTGCTTGTTGCTTTCTTTAGCGCCTAGAGAGAAAAAGAAAAAAGTAGAATAAAGCATGTTGATTTAAAATAAAGTACAAAATGCGGCCTACAAGCTTGCCACTGCATGTGTCAGTTCCATTTGTAAAGTTGGTGTACCGCGTCCCCTGTCAAAATCTCATTTTGGAATAAAAGACGAGTCACGCGCTATGTCCAAAGAAAGAAAATGCTGCGAAAACTTTGGTAAATGGGACAGTCATGATTTTTCCTAGAACGAAGGAAAAGATAGCAGCCAGGTATCATAAATAAATAAATAAAGTGCTCCTCTAAAAGAATACGGCGATTTAAACTAGATCAGGAAACAGTTTGTTTGACTTGAACAATTCGTGCTTTTGCGTAATGGAAAAAGAAGCAGAATATGGAATAATGGTCAAAATATGACAACAATCAACAAGACCCTAATCCAATGCACTTTGTAGCTTCATGTTGTTAAAAAGAAAGATCGAAAGAAAGCTTGAAGTGAAACGGTTTAATAGCGTTCTGACATTGGCATTGACTCTATAAAAAAGACTCATCGCAACAAATCTAAGATCACAGCACATTCTATTATTATAACCCTTCTTCTTCTCGGTCTTCTTACTACTTTTTATTATTACTTTTCAGTAGATGAGATGAGATGAAATTGACCACGCCCAACATCTACGAAAGAAAATGTATCCAACCCTAAAAACTTTTGTCGGTTGCGTTCTTCAGGGCACAATATAAACATGATTGCATGCATTCATGATTAAAACGAATTCTAAAATGATACAAGACCTTCTTTTTTCTAGTTACACATCTTCTGACAATGTCTTATGTTTTCGTAAAAAGCGACCTTTTAAAAGAAAAATCTCTTTTTTACTTAAAAAAGCGTAAAGAACGGATTAAGGTTGATCATCATCCTTCTCCACCTCGTCATTATTATCATCATGTGGCAAAATATTTTGCTACATGAGTTGAAGTTTGAAGTGAAGAGTAATAATAAAGGTGGCCGCAAAGCGGTCATGGTGCTCTGATGATATGATTACACTACACCAAGTAAACATAATCATACAAAATCGCGGGATGAATGGAGCACTGACTCTAATCCTGGCTTTGGGGCAAAACAAAATATTTTTTTATTTCTCGACCGCGCTCCACTCATTGTAATGAAGTTAAAAGGATTTTTCTAATCCATGAAACAAAATTCAGTCTATATTTTACATTTTTTTGGTTTTCTCAAAGAAATATCCGAAATGAAGGAGCTACACAGAAGCCAGCAAGATTTCATCCGCTAATAAGGTTCACAAATCATCAAGATATGTCGGAATGATACGATAGCTAAGCACACAATATAGTTTACACACTCACTCAATGCAACAACCGACTCTGGTCATTTTTCATCTCCTCCTTATAAAAAATGGTGCATCTTATTGATAAACATATACAAAGTAGAAATATATTATTTTGGCAGTAGCGCATACACCAAGTAATAATGAAGCGAGATAAAAAGGAGTGAAGATGGAGAAGAAGGCGAGGATGAGGAATTTTGATCGGAAATTCTGATAACTCTTGATTATTACGTGTAATGAGCAGAGAGAAAAATACAAGTGGACTCTGCACACTCTCAGCTCAGCCACACCGAAACATCAATATTGACATGGTTAAAGGAAGCCGAAAAGTAGATAATGATGAGTCAAGCAAGAGCAAGACTAAGAAAAAAGGAGAATGAAAACATTTAATTTTCGAAGGAGAAGACAAACAATGTTGTCTTGTTTGTTTGCTGTTTATGTAATATGTGAAATAGGTGTCAAATATACTCCTATTTTATGTGTTGCATGAAATTGTTAAGTCATATTGCACACACGAGACAACGATATCTCTCATGTGCATGTTATTATCATTATGGTTGTTACCAGCCGATCCAGTTCATGATTCCCAGATTACCATCTCGAATCAGGCTTTTCTCATTTTGATCGAAATCTTGCACAGTTCAAGTAAAGAAAGACTTGCTTGCGATTACCTGGCACGTGTTTACGCAAAATATTACCAAAATTACTTTATTCAAAAGGAAAATATCTTTTTTTCTTGGTTGCCTTGCTCGTAAGCACAGTGTATGAGTCATAAATAAATGACCAGTTCAGATAGGCGCACGGACTTTCCCGATAACGTGCCATATGTGTTGCATTGTATCATTACAGAACAGATTGTGTTGCATCTCATGATATAATTATTTTTCCTTTGGCTTGAGATGAAAAATGGTAAAATATGATTATCAGGTTTTTTCTTGTTGCTGATGAAGTTACTGAGTTAGTCAAGTTGTTTCCTTACGTATTATTATTTTTTGTGTGCATGTAACGTGTGTGTGTTGCAGTGAGACTGGGTAAATCGTCATCCTGATAATATTACACTAAATTTCATACAAGAACAACAGTTTTTCAGTGCATATTTTTCGTATGTTTTGGTTTGGCTGGTGACTGACTGACTGGGCGTCAAAAAAGACGAAAAACTAACCTGGCTCAACACTGGTCAAACGAGAAACTCCAGTCAATCTTGTTCTTTTTCTCCCAAAAACCACTCCACACACATTCACCATGTACAGGGCTTGAGCAATACCAATTCAAAACTGCATTGCACTTGACCAACTTAGATATCTGCTCAAATCGTGTTTCGTTTCTGTTGAAGGATGAAAAATTTAGAAAATAAAAAGTTGAACTTGATTTTTATTTTTTTACTATTCCAGTTTGCATTCCAGGGAAAAGGGGAAACTGAAGATTGCCCACGCGAGTGGAACAACCGGCTAAACGCAACAATTTGCAAATGTCAAACGCAGTGCGATGTAGATTAAACAAAAAGTGAAAATCTAAAGATAAACAGTAACTATTGTTGGGGCTATGTGAGAAGAAATCTCGTGAAGTGAAAAGACTCCCAGAAAAAAGAAATAAATGCGTAAAGAATTCTCAGAGTTGAAGGCAAGTGGAGCATCCTCTTCAGGGGGATCAGCGTCGTATCTGAAGCAAGAGCAGGTCTCAATCGAGGACGTGAAGATTCTCGTAGTGAGCGAATCCCCCTCGGGAGGAGACGACCAGACAATTGCAGACTTGGTGAGAAGTGGAGTGGGAACGGAAGAGGGCGAAGAGGAGGATTTCCATCATCAATCCAGTCTACATTCAGAGGCTACCGTGCTAGGAGGCAACTCACAGGCTTTTCATTATCACGGAGGTCTATTGCGCATGTCGTCACTTGGAGACACTTCTTGTGGCAGTGAGTGGTGGTCAGGAAGTGGTGACGGGTGGTGGCGTGATAACATTAGCAGCGCCGTCTGCGTCCGTAGTCGTGTCCACAGGACATGTTCCAGCAGGCGTTATAACGCATAACAGTCATCATCACCATAACACTGTAAGTTTAATTGGAGGTGGTGCAAGTGCAAACATTGCCGGTGGCACACCTTCCTCAGCTGCGACAACTCTTGTTACTTATGAACATCCGTTGACTGCCGCTACTACTGCCATGTTGAATATTAACGGAGCGCCGGAAGATCCTTCCGGATTCGGCGTCTTTTATGACATCTACGGGAAAATGCAAAATGGTGGCAACATCACTGACGCAGGCACTGTCGTCAAGTCAGAAAGGAGCATCACCACCGCAGACATTTGGTCGTAAGTTCAATTTTTAGATAATATCTCAGAATGCCCCGAAGGCCATATACGCTTATTGCTTATATTAGAATAATGGCTTTGTATCCTCAAGCGACGCTCCCGCTGCTTTCATGCAAAAATCCTCCTTCCCTAAACATTCATCTGTGATGCTATTGCTGCGTGACACAGCATCAAAACGGAACGGATCAGATTTTTTTACAAAATAAATCTTTACGCCTTGCTAGCTCTGATCATGTAAAAGTAGTCGCGGTCTCAGCGAGTCGTCACAGTTTACAATTACTTTTTCTCTTCTAATCTCGTGTCTTGTACCTCATTTGCTATAAAGTGATTGAATGGGACAACCGACGAACCGGGATCTTGTATCGTGGTTGGTTGCCAGCCTAACTCGGCGTAACCGTCAAAAAGTAAGAAAGACGCGAAAAATCTATTCATAAACACATCTTTTCTCTTCTCCCCTTCTCTCGTCTCATCTCAATTCGTCCCTCACGTCTCTCGAAATAAATGAATAGAAGAGTGTGGAAGATGAGCCATTGTTCACTGTATGCTCAAGGGAAAGAACAAGAAGGGACTACAACACTTTTAACATCAATCAAAGCCTTCAAACACAGATACATATTTTTTTCTCCTCTCTCTCTCGCTCTCCAACTCTCTTCCTCTTTCCATTCATCTCTTTGTGAAAAGTTGTGAAGAAAGGGTGGACCTTTGCATTTTATGCTCAGTTGTTGGTCCAACCAACCCGCTTCCTCTGTTCCTTTTTCAACGGTTAGAAACAGCAGCGGCGACAAGAAATTTATAGCAAGATGACTTGCATTTGCATCTGCTTCCTTTTTTAAATAGCAAAAACAAGGTTAGAGCGCGAGCGATTTTTATTTTAATACTCTTTTCTATTTTTAATGTTATCTCTTTAAGACTTCTTTCCGATAACGTGAAACACTTTTCATTCTCGCTGTTTCATTCCTTTTAAATTACAACAAGAGAAAGAAAAATGTGCTTTAAAACCGGATTATGTAAAAACGCAAGGGTGACTGGGATGCAGTGAAATGAAAGGAAAGCACAAGGAAAAGGATGTTGGGCGTGAACTACATAAATACATTTTTATAAAAAGTTAAATAAGAATGTAGCTTTATAATGTTATCATGAAATATTATACAATAATGTTCACCGTCTAGTCTCAGATAGTGCAAGAGAGGGAGAGATTTTTATTTCTCGAAAGAGATTAGTATTATTATCATTAGAGAGTAGTGTGCACCACTGGTACACATTCACGAGTAATGTTCCTTTCCACAATGAGATTATTGTAATCTTAATGGTGAAAATTGAAAATAGTGTTTGTTTCGTGTTTGAGTAAACACTTTTGGTGTTTGCAAAAATAATAAGTAGTGATAAGCTTTTGCAAAAGGATGTTTCT
Organism: Cyphoderus albinus; assembly: GCA_021029165.1. Classification (NCBI taxonomy): domain Eukaryota; kingdom Metazoa; phylum Arthropoda; class Collembola; order Entomobryomorpha; family Paronellidae; genus Cyphoderus; species Cyphoderus albinus. The sequence continues at coordinate 5,429 of VYYJ01003495.1, read as the reverse complement.
TGTTGTCTCTTGACACAGACTTGGGCTAGACGAGATCCCTATTTATTTTTTAGATTGCATTTCATGACCATCCTGATATTATTATGATGATGATGATGCAAGAAGAAAGAGAGTTTGGTCCATGTGCCTGCCTCCTCCATTCCATGACTGATCCCGTAAACTTGTCCCGACCGAGCAAGTCTGACTGACTGAGAGAGAGTTGACTTGACTTGGACTCGTAATAAGCTGGTCTCATCTTCTCCTGCCTGCTTTGCCCTTCTTCTTGAACTTGACTGCCTTGACGGGACAACAACAACCAGAACAACAGTACATCATACTTATCATCAACATTACATTTTCTATTTGCTGTGCGTCGCGAACTGTTTGCGGTGTGTGGAGCATCACACAAACCTGAAATCCCACAGTAATCACAAATTTATACTTTTTACCTGAATATGGCAAATAATATTTTTATGCCTTTTTTACGTTTTTGGACACTCTTCACTACCAAAAGCGAGTGCCTTTCTTCTGTCTAAATGGAGCATGTAAATCGTTTAGAAGCCGAAACGGTTGTGGTGGTCATTGTGAAAGAAGCGACCGCAAATCGTAGTCGTGAGATGTTACTCTTTTTCTGATAGAAAAACAGGAAAAAATAATAAAATATTTGATTAAGCAAAATATCCTTCCTGAGCCATGATTTTGTTGCTCTTGTCTTCTACACAAAATATTCTTTCTTTTGGGACAATAAAAACGAGACGAATAAAATAAATATTATTAAGTATATATTTTTCATCCGTCGGATGGATTATGGATGGACGGACACGGACATGCATGTTTGCATGCATGCATTTTTTATTTTCGTGTTGTGCATGTTTGACGAAGTACATGCAATCATGCATTTAAAGAACATCATCTTTAAAAATGTGAATAGACACAAGTGTGTTGAATAGAAAAGCTGGGCAGGGTCGTGCCATGCCATGATAAAAAGAATAATATGAATGTACAGGTTTTCGCCTGGTCAGCCAGAAAAAATACGAAGATGATGATACAGGTGAATCTGAACAAAAATCTGTTTTCTGTCTTCTTACTTAACATTCTGTCTTTGATGATAATGGCAATGCTTCTTCCATCATGTGTGTGTCCTGCATACATGCCTTTTGGTGGCGATGGCGGTGGTTGGTGGACGTGGCTTTTTCCGTTAGGGCACTGACCTCTTTCTACTTGGTGTCTGCAAAGCAAAGGAGCAGAGGCAGCTTCAGCAGCATCGCTCAAAATGTTAAGTTCGTCTTCAGCAGAAGAAGAATCTGAATATATTTTTTGGCTACTCTTCTAGAAAAGGAAGATTAGATGACCAGAAGAAGGAGGAAGACGTGATATTAAGTATACGAAACTTGGGACCATTTTTTCTCGCTTCCTTCTTTCTTCATTGCTTAATCGCCGTACGAGAGTCGTCTCTTTTTTCACATGCTCCTATTATTCTTCTTCTCTTTTTTGGAGAGAATATTGACAACGGATTTATATGCTCACGTTACCCTGCTCGTTTATCTCCGTCTCGAGAAGAATGAGAATACTATTATGAAATGAAAGGAGATAAAAAAGATGAGCATCTTTTATTTTTCTAAAATGTTCACATCAGATCACAAAAATGATGGCACGATATAATATCTCATATCATTTATATATTACAATATTTTTTTGCAAAATAAAATTTATATCCTCAACTCATCTTAGTCTTCTTTCTGCCAAATCTCTCCTGTAATGCATATTACATTGTTAGACGTGACGTGTGTATATCATTCACTGATTATTGTTCAGGTGTTGTGTTGTGTGGGTAGCGCAGTCTCAAAAGAAAACTCTTGTCAATATCTCTTCTCTCATATCTCTCCTCTCTCGCTCACAGGCTCAGGACAATAATAATAAACATGTGCAACTCTATTTTTTATGCCCAGAACCTTTTTTGGGGACAAAATATCATATTTCGCTTTCTTAATAACGGCCATCCTATTAGCATTACACATTAGACGCACTGGTAAAATATGAGAGCGTGTACAACGCTCGGTGTGCTCATCGATAAATTCTCGTCTCGAGTGTTAGTGTGAAACCAAAAAATGCAGAGGAGAAGTAAGAATAGAGGCAATATATTTCGTTGCTCATCTGAATATAATAGGATTACAAAATACACCTTTCTGATTTTCAATTTGATATTTTGTTTTGCGTGCGTGGGTGCTAAAAAACCACGAGGAATCATTCCTAGTGAGGTGAGCCATCGATTTAAAATACTTAAACGACTTGAAAGGGATCATAAATATCAGTTTTGTGCTCTCCATTGAGAGGATGTAACATAACAGCAGCGATCGTTGCATTTTTCTAGGGCATGGCATTGCATGCAACGCAGCGTAACGTCCTGGCTCTAGGATGCGCAGTCAGAGAGTTGCTGTGGCAAGCCACGGAGAAGAAAAGAGTTCCCCGTAGAGGTGCTTCCTTCTTTCCTCTCAAACCTGCTCACAACTGCTTGTAACTCAAAAGGCGGACATATTTATTTTCAATCCATGACCAAAGTCATTTGATTTGATTGTCAATTCTATTTTTACGAGGGGATATAATCATTCTCTCGTGGGGATGTGCCGTTCTAGTATTTTGTCAAGCCTCCCACCACACAGCTCATTCGAAAAGACTCTCTGAGTGAACAGTGAACATCACTGCCTCTTCTTCGTACATATTTTTTCTTCCTGAAGTAACAAAAATTGAAAATAAAAACCTGCTACGCCCATTGTTGTGTGGTGTGCTCTCTTCTCTCTCTTAAATTCTCTCCTAAATTCTCGCATGCACTTGTCTCCCATTCAAATTCAAAGTAGACAAGAAAGAAATAGTTTATTATTTGTCATGGCTCATTGTTAGCCTTGTCAAAAAATAAGAATTCATTTTGCTCGCTCTCCTGCTGCATTTCACACAATTTCTTTGAGTCGACAGAGAAGAAGCATTTTTTGCAATTTGCTTGAGCTGTGTCTTGTGGCTGCAATCAATGCACGGGACCAAAACGAACGCATTAATAATTTTATTTCTCTGATTTGAAAACTACCTAACTAAACGTTTTATGAAAAAACATTGAGACGAAGGGAGAAGAAAATTAATAATTCATTACGAGGAAAAATTATGACAGTCACAATCTGAAAGAATATAAATATCTTGGAAGAGTGCACTCCGAAAAGTGGTTGGTAATTGGTAATAGTGGATCTCGTCTTTTACTCAGGTCACAGAGAAACATGCACACTACTGCGTTGCTGTCTATTTAAGAAGAAAATGAGATTTTGTAAGTAGTGGCCAAGGATGCGCCATATCGAATGAAATGATGATTTATTTCGCCACTTCTTCTCCTCACAAAGCTACAATAATAAAATAATACTATTTTTTCTTTCGTCTTCGTATTCTTGGAATGCGACCAACAAGCAATAAGTAACGTGTTTATATTGTGGAAGGAAAGGAACGAAATAGATTTTCTTGGATGGAGAAGGCAAAACGATGGACTAAAATTCTTCAGCAATAAATAAATAAGTGTTTTGCTCCTTTCAGTCTTTTCTTGTTAGCTTGGCAAGCGAAAAGCTCACAAAAACGAAAAAAAGACCATGATGGTCATTATCATTTTCAGGTTGTAGTAAAAAACGCACACAGAAAGAACAACAACAACAAACCATTATTATCATCAGCGTCGTCCATCGTCTAATTTTCTTTTCGACGTAATCTTCTCAACGAAAAGACATGCTGCTTTCATGTCTGCGTTGTTGTGTTGTGGAAGGCAGGAACGAATGGAGGCAGCAGAAGTAATCTATGCATACTTAATAATACTCCAACGAAAAGACGCAAATGCTCACTTACTTACTTAACTAAAAGCACATAACTCTTTTGATCATACAAATACATCGTCATCCATTTATTCTCTTTCCTCGCTTTTAAAGAAGCAACAGGCGAAGTAAAGGACGCGTTATTAGCTGACCGAATGGACAAAAGGTAATACGTTTAATAATCTTGGTGGTTCTTTGGGTATCATGGCCAGGCATATTAACGCAATCACTCAAGAAAGGTGCCAAGCGCCAGCTGAGCTTGGCCATTTCATCTGAGTACAAAAAATATAAAATGATTCATTTTTAGTGTTTTCCATGAATGTTATTTCATTATTGCGCCTCGAAACATATTTTTATAATCTAACCCTTTTGCAGTGCACGTTACATTGCATGATGCATGTTTGTACAACATACGCAACAATGTGTCTTCAGGACGGACTGGTGGACCATTTATTACGATGAACTTGGCAACTTGGCATGCATCTTCGTCCACTTCAGCATGCAATCCATGTGATAAACTAACAACAATAACATTTACAGAAAGGGGCACACAGACAAAATGGATTTTAGGAATGTCCACAACATAAAAAGTCAATTGAAAAATGTCTTTTCTTAGGTGAGGAAGGCTTATGCATGCACACACGTTGTTGCACGACAATANACAGAAAGGGGCACACAGACAAAATGGATTTTAGGAATGTCCACAACATAAAAAGTCAATTGAAAAATGTCTTTTCTTAGGTGAGGAAGGCTTATGCATGCACACACGTTGTTGCACGACAATACGAATACAATTTTTTTCGTTTAAAAGCATTCGTAGTTTTTGTTGAATGAGTACACAGGATCATGATAAAATGGGACAAAAGCTTTACAGATTGACGCGACGCATTAAATATATATTTTATGTACCTATACTTTGTTAAATAGATACAATATTTATGTATGTATCAGTAATAGAGATAACATAGCAGACAGACACAATAATCATTTTGGTTTTATAAGAGTAGAAATAAAAATGTGTGAGCAAAATGATAAAATAAAATGGACTGTACCAAGATGAAAATGGGTAAAAAGTTTCATGTTCAAGTAAGAAGAGAAAGATCTGGTACAATCAGAGCTTAAATTTCTTTGAAAATAATATTTTAGCAATGTAATATATCTTGTGTAATGTCCCTAGGTATAGTATTTACCGGCTCAGTAGACGCATTACGAGAAGAAAACGCATAGATCTTGTTTCATGTTTTTCCCTACTTTTGTGACTCTTCTTCACTTTTTGGCTTGGCCTTTCACACAAAAAATTATGTTTTATTCAGCCCGTGTGCTTTTGCTGGTGATGTGTTCTTTAAGGAAAAATGCTGAAGATGGCGATGAAGAAGTGTTCTTTTTTGCTGCTGCGAAAGAAGAATCACTTGAAATATGGAGAAAAATTTGCATAATAATGGCATCCAAAAAGATCGTAGTGTGTGTGTGGAACATACGAACTGTACAATGAAGGAAAAACAGTGTGCCAGATGCAAGGCATCTCCTGAATTTCAAATCAGCAAAAGAGCCAAAAATTTGTTCAGAGGAATATCACGTGAATACACAATCATAAAAAAAATCCTCGGCATT
>VYYJ01003494.1:0-16453 GCA_021029165.1 Cyphoderus albinus | reverse complement strand
GATTGTCGTGTTCTTATTATTTCTCGGTGCAGCATATAATAAGAAAAGTAAATGAAGATATCTATATTAAAGTTTTTGCACTTCTCCGTCGCCTCTTCCCCTATCCTGAGCTGAGTAGCCATTATATTATGTATCGTTGTCGATATCGTGAATATTAACCCAATATCATATTTCACTGCTCCTCGCCACCGTCGCCGTCGTCGTCATCATCCAAAAAATTTAATGTGAGACAGGAATTCAGACTTGAAGATACCCGTGTATTTGCTAGCACATTTAACTGGGATCGTTTAAACCCTCTTTAAAGAGGTTGCGATGCGATTGATACAAGCCCAATTTGGAGCAGAGAAAGTAAATATGGCGCCATGGCTTAGTTGGCAAAGCGCCTGTCTAGTAAACAGGAGATCCCGAGTTCGAGTCTCGGTGGTGCCTCAGATTTTTTACTCTGTGTCACGTTTTCATTTGCTAACTGCTTTGACATTTTTACTTTACATTTGCTACGAGAAAATATTTATGATTGTTTCGCTTTTGAATTAGAATAATTTGAATAAAATGCGTTTTTATTTGATTGATTTTTGTGATAATGCAATGCTGTATTTTATTAGCTGTGCAGAGGTTTGGTTTTGGTGGGACAAAGACACAATATTTTTGCACAAAGAGGTAAACAATTCTCTCCTGACTTTTCATTTCATACATTGTAATTTTTAGATCTTTATCAGATACGAATTTTTATTGTTACCATTGAACATAAAAAATCAGATCACGTTAGAGAGAAAAAAATATTTTCACGAAGTCAGGACTTACTCAAAATACTGGAATGCGTCATTCACATAAGTATATAATATTACACATTAAATTTAAATGGATTACATAATTCACAGGAGTTGTTTACAAAAATAATTACATTACTCAGTTAAAGCTAAACTATGGCTACAACTAAAAAAACATCTAATTATTGAAAATAAATAATTATAGGTTTATTATTATAAAGTAAAAAGAACTATAATATGTAGGTGGTACATAGTAGGTTATTATTGCAAAGATCTCTACGTCGTCCATGCATCCACTTTCATCGAAAAAGGCAATTTATTGCACATTAAAAATACCAAAAGTTAAATAATGGTGATAGAAATTTTTTTCTACGTTGCAGATTGCAGAACCACATAATAATCAGTATGAGGTTTGTTAACTTTTCAAAAGTTTGAAACTAAATTAAGCGAAACTGCGGAAAACTAAGATATACAAAAATTGTTAAATATAAATGTAATATTAATATAATAATTTTATGCAGTTGTTTATATTCTAATTTAAAGCTAATAACAACTAGTAAAGATTTCGGAATTAGTGCATCCGGGTTCGGATTATTAAAAATCTTTCTACTTTTTCCAATGAAAGTAAAGGGCGTCACTAAAAATATTCGGTATTTGGCTGGTATCAGTGCATCAAAACAAAGCCATGTTTGTTTATCACATGAAATATTATTTTTAATTATTTGCTGTTTATAATTATTAGTCACAAAGGCGTGTGCGGTGCGTTTCATTTGAAATTAGCGTGCTCTTTTGAATTATTGCTCTAGCTAATTGCAGAAGAGTGCGGTCTTCTATTATTGCGTGATGTGTGTGTTTGGTTTGGTGTCTAGTGTCTATACTTTGTACACATTTAGACATGAAAAATATTGCCAGTATATTTCGCAACATTATTTTGTTTCTCCAGAAAAAAAAATTCAAAAAATTACTTTCACCCTTTCTTTCAAAATTATGATTAGGTAAATTAGGTTTGAATATAAGGTAGAAGGACGACGGTGCTGGAACCTGGTGCTCCATCTGATGACAGCAGCTCGAGATTTTGACCTCCGTTGTCCTGGTACAGTGTCATCGATTCGTGGTGAACAACTCCGGAGGATTGTAGAGTGCTTTGCTATAAAATAAAGCAAATGAAACAAATATTTACAATAAATACAACAACATTTATAATTTGATAATAATCGTACAAATTTTTCTAAGCTGTAATGTCAAAAAGTACCAGTGAATTGGCGGACGTCTGAACTGTACCATCCACCAAGATGGCGTTTACTGATGAAGTAATCATAGTTCCAGGGGCCACCAAGGAACTGTCTTGCTGGCTAATAATGGGAACGGAAATGTACGCTTCCTCCTTAGTGTTAAAAACTGTTCCAATCTGCTCTCCAGCATTTGTTGTGGTACCCAAAATCTGCAGAATTAAAAAATATTCAACATGTTCCACTTACTACTCACTTCAATTGTGTCAAAACTTTTTTAAATTACACTAATAAAAATTTTTGTTTTTAGTTTGGCTTACCGAGCCATTTGCATCAACTTCGACAGAAGCTAGGATCGGAATTGACTCCATTTGCTTATCACCAGTATCCACGGTGGAGACAACGGGTACAATCACATTAGTGATTGTTTCTGTTGCCGTGACTGGAACGGTTGTAACCGTTGTGATGGAACCGCCTACCGCTGAAAGCAGTTTCTTAACCGCTCTGCCATGCGACTCTTCGTGCCGCTTCATATCCGATCGTACTCGAAACGGCTTTCCACAAATGCTGCACGGATGAGGCTTTTCACCGGTATGCACTCTCCTGTGGTTCTGAAGGTAACTAGCAGCTCGAAATCCCTTGTTGCAAATGTCACACTTGTAGTTTCTCTCTCCAGTGTGGATTCGCCGGTGAATCGTTAAGCTGTACTTACGCGCAAAATCTTTACCGCAGAACTCGCATTGAAATGCACGTTCAGCGGAATGGATGGACGCCTTGTGGTAGCTGAGATCGCCCCATTGGCGAAAACACCTGTCGCATTCATCGCATTTATACGGCTTGACGCCAAGGTGCATACGTGTGTGAACCTTGAGAGCGGAAGTGGCGAAGAATCGCTTTCCGCACGTCTCACATTTGTACGGACGTTCGCCCGTGTGTCCGCGCATGTGGTACACTAACGAGTTTCGGTGGTGAAACGCCCTGTGACAATATTGACATTTCAGTTGACCATTGGTAACTTTTCCGGTCGCGTCGATGACAGGCTTCCCTTGTTTTCGGAGGTCAGGTGCTGTCGTCACTGTCCTTGGCTTCACTTTTGCGTTTGCTGCTGCTTCAACTTGGATGGCGAACACATGAGGATGGTTTTGGTGCATGTGGTTATCTAAAACCTGCTTGGTTTCAAACTGCTCATCGCAGCAGGGACAAATGTTACTTTGCAGATATAAAAATTGCGTTTCCTCCTCGTCCTCTACCTCGTCACCACCATCATAGCTTTGATAGAGGGGATCCTCATCTGTAACTGAAAAGATCTCATCATCGTCACAGTCATCAACGGGCAGAATTGTTGTTTCTTGGAGATTTTCTTTGGCGTCTTTTTTTATGGGAGCCTTTTTGCCGCTTGAGGAAGCTCTTGCCTCCTAATTGAGTACATTTTAAAAGTTAATCAAGCAATGAATTTTTGTATTTACAACATTAAGAATATTTCATAAATAAATTTAAAATGAATTTGCTATATTTTATACCTTCATAATGTTGTGAAATTCCTCTTCGAGACTACTTGTCAGTCCCGTGTTGTTAGTACTTTGCAAGGGCGCCTTCCTTCCGCACACAGAGACATGCGACAAAAAGTTCTTTGTTGTTTTAAATTTCTTAGGGCAATTGGAACAACTGATTAAAGAGGGTGACGTTGGTAGGAAATGCTGCAGAGGTGGTGGTGGTGTCGTTCCCTCCAACAAGTCATTTTGCACTGATTGTTGCGACTGCTGGAATACACTGGTTTCGTTCCCGCTGCCATTTCCAAGTGACGCCGTTTCATTAGAAGAAAATATCTGAATTTCACGGGAGAAAGTTTTGTTAAAGATATAATTAACTCAAAAATAACTTTAATTGACAGTTTTAGTTGTCTTCTATTGTAAATTACCTTTCTCCTCTTCACCAAACTGTTGCCACCTCCATCACCTGAATCCGTTTTTGTTGTGGTTGTGACGCAAGGAGATTCGGCAACTCCAGAATTGCTTTTGCGCGGCCGCGGCGTCTTCCGTGCTTCTTTACTCTTTGGTGGCGATCTTGTCGGAGCAACCTTTCCATAGTGAGTCTGGAGATGTCCATAGAAAGGAAATTGTTGGTCGTAGCACTCCCGACAGATTTCGCAAATGTAGACGTACTTGGATGATGCACAAGTCGCAGGGAGTGTATTTTTTCTTGTTGCTCCTGCTTCTGTATCTGTCCTTGGCTGGTTCTTACGCCCACGCTCTTTCTTCTTTCCCTCCGACGACGTCGAAGATGATGACGGAAGTGGAAGGGTTTTTATTGCTTTGCTTGTTGAACAAGTACGAAAGTCACTCGGGTGGGTCAACTGAACTGCGTCCGATTTCGATTTGGACTTCGATTTTAATGGCGATGACACTTTCAACGGAGGATTTCTTGGCTTTTGGACACCCTTTGCTTTTTTAATGGGGATTGGAGGGGTTAACGAAATTGAGGCTATGGTTGCACTCATTTTTTTAAAAGAAAAATTAAATAGGAACACAACACACTGAAAATTTGGCTATAAATTGTACTATAAATTTAAAAAAAGGAGCCTGACAAAGATTTTGAAACTGTGAAAATGATCTAATTGGGTGCTGGGTTAAAAATAAAATGCAAATTAAAAAGTTGACTGATCGATGGGCAAAAACGCACCATCTCAGTTGTTGTGGAGGTGGTGTTTTGATGTGATCTGAGACTACTTCATAGCAAGAGTGTGGAGTAAAGTATGCCACAGTGAAGTCCCCTTTCTCTCAGCCGTCTTATGTATTATAAACGAGAGAAGTCATCGATTAACAATGAAAACTACTTTCTTAATTACTCGAAATCAACGAGCTGTCAATTACTTATTTAAGTGTCTGGCATTTTCAATTTTAATGATTTACGAATTTCCAGGATTTTCATGATTCTGGATTGAAATTTTATTTCGTTTTGTATGAATGGACTCGAAGGTAACGGTTTCCTTGTCATTGTCAAAGCATTGCGATTTTGCGAATTGCGTGTCCAAGTCCAATGCAATGGTAAGTGCCATTTGAGGATAATTTTGTATCGCAATACCCCATTGAGTACAGCGAAGGAGAAAATTAATCGCGGTACAATTTTCATTCAAAAAATCTTTATTTCATGAAAACAACAAAAAAAAACACAAAAGAGAGGCAGCAGCGGACGAAGAAGGTGCTCAAGAATTTCCGAAAAAGAACGTTGGAGTCGGGTTTGAAACTATGGAGATTTAATTAAATTGGAGGAGATTTAGTAACTAGTCAAACCGTCGTTTTATTTACTATTTTGATTTTCCCATCTGATCGCTTCAGATCTTTAAACACTTCTTTTTTACAACCTGTTTCTTCTGAAGTTGGACAGTTTTGATTGCTGTTGTTTTGATTTACAGATAAATTAATGAGACATTTGTTAAATTGGAGTTAATTAAGAAAAAGACAATCATGAGTGATTTTCGGTATCGAGTAGTGGATCCCAGTTTGGAGGTGTCAGACCCTAACCCAAACATCCACCAACTGTTTGTCGAGTTCAACGACTTGTTCTTCTGGGGAAAATTGGCGACGGTCTATGTCCAGTGGAGCCCCAGGATGACACTTTGCGCTGGATTGTGTCGATACCATCCTAGGAATAGAGAGTGTTCCATTCATTTGTCTCAGCCGCTGATGGCTTATCGATCGCGGAAGGATCTCGTTGAAACGCTGTTGGTAAGTGAAATTAAAAGAACACGAGTAGCGTTAACATTTTAATTTTAATGTTAGCATAGTATAGTTAACTGATTAATTTTGTTTTGCAGCACGAAATGATTCACGCTTATCTTTTTATGGCTGATGGCGACAGGGAGAGGGAGAGTCACGGACCGAAGTTCCACGAGCACATGTATCGAATCAACAAAATGGCTGGAACAAACATCACGGTAAATTTACTTTTCATGACACATTTAATTAATCAAATGAATTTATAAATTCTTTAATGAAACTGATTAATTTTTACTATCTGTACCAGGTCTACCACTCTTTTCACGATGAGGTTAACCATTACAAGACACACTGGTGGAAATGCGATGGCCCTTGTCAACACCGCCATCCTTACTACGGGGTGGTCAAACGCTCCATGAACCGTGCTCCAGGACCGAATGATTTCTGGTACAAGGATCACCAGAACAGTTGCGGTGGCAAATTCATCAAAATCAAGGAGCCTGAACCGAAGAAAACTGCCAAGAGGAAGAAAGACGAGTCATCGACTCCCAAAGGAAAGGGATCGGGCAAGGAGAACAAAAAAAAAATTAATGACTATTTTGCTTCTTTAGGATGTAAGTTAAAAATAATTGCCGTGTTTATTTGTGGAATATTACTACTGAGATTTTTTAAAGCATGATCATTATTGTAATATTTGCTTTTAATATTTAATGCAGCAACTCCACCGGCAAATTCTTCAAAGGGCACCAGAGCAATTCCCAGTGCCACTTCTACTTCAGCAAGTGCTACCGCAACTGCCACCGCCAGTGTTCCGTTCAATCTGGCCGACGTCGACGATGACATTGAAATAATAGAGGTGAAGGGAGTGACCAACGCCACTAGTTCAGGATCCGGCCACCGACTTGGCGGATCAGCAACAACTTCCAACAAATCATCTTCATCTTCGGCCACCGGTGCTTCAAGAGGAAAAATTGGTTCATCCTCCTCTTCCATTTCCAAACCCACTTCGCAACCAACGCCAGCCACATTTTCATCTTCAAAATCTGGTCAACCGGCTTCTCAGAAGCCACCTATTCGCCGCGGTGACCATCCTCTGTTAGCAAAGTGGCTTGCTAATTATAAACACTAATTAATCATCATTGCCCGCTACGAACCTTTTTAGTTTTAAATAAGGTAACCTAAATACCGTAAGTGTACAATGCGGTTTTTAACAGATACTTCATACTTATTAATTCAAAATTCCAAGTGTTTTTGCAATTTTAAGAAAGAACTGATCCAAAAGACTCAAGTAATTTATAAGTGAAAAGTACAAAGCAATTATTAAACAATATGTAAGAGAAATTTGGTGAAATGATAATATCTAATGAAGAGAATCTTAAGAGAGATTCCATAGGTTACCCAAAAAGTAAATCAGCAGAATCAAAACTTTCGAGTGAAGCAGCTATTAAGTTAAATTACATTTTCTAATGTCAGGTTTCTACCCGCAGTATTAAACTACTTTTGTATTTTTCCATTGGTTACCCAAGAAGTAAATCAGCAGAATCAAAACTTTCGAGTGAAGCAGCTATTAAGTTAAATTACATTTTCTAATGTCAGGTTTCTACCCGCAGTATTAAACTACTTTTGTATTTTGAAAATGCAATGTCGACTGTGTCGACCCCCTTTTTTAAAACAAGATAATGTGTCTTTTCTAATTTAATTTAGTGATCAATCAAACTCAACATTTTTTAAAATTTTCAGTGACAGGTGTTAAGTTACACTTTATTTTGGCAAAGAATAGCCAATTAAATGTTCTAAACTACGAACTTCATTTTTAAACTGTGAACATTTTGAAATAAATGATGTACCGTGATAAATGATTTCCCTTTTGGCGAGTTAAATAAACTGACTCAATTATCATTAACTCAAGTTAAATGGATATTTTGCATATGATGAACTTTCTTTAAACTAAATGTGCATTTTGTAAATTTGCATAAAGAAGTGAGCATTTTTTGGTTCACATCTTATCTAGAAGATTAGCGGCAAAGGCGGTAGATAATCAAAGACTTTGTCTTGTGTCCACATCCATCCATTTTCATCAAAAAATCCCCATTTCCTTGTCACTTTTCGCATACTTTTGTCCATCAAAGGAAGAAAGAAAGAATTTTTTGGCAAGCCTGCAAAAATGCATATTATGCGTTAATTTGCTGAACTGCTGAAGATTCGACTATAAGTACATTATCATGATCATTTTCTCTTCTCGTCAATGTCAGTCAACGAGACTGGCACAATATTTTTTCTTTCTCGCTCTCTAGCATGACTTATGCAGTTATGCAGCATTAAAGATATCATAAAGCAAGCTTAAGAAAGCATGAAAAGTCTGAAAAAGGACCAGGAAAATCGCAATCCCCATTGCTGAATCATGCATGTAAAACACAAGAAGACAGAAGCCTTTTTCAAAGTTTCTTCTTGAAGCTTCTTCATTTTTCTTTGAGCTTGAGATTTGAGAGCTTCAACTCGTCACAAAAATAATAATAATACACAGTAAAAATAAAAATAATGACGATCCTTCTCATCTTCATCTTGATCGTGAACATCATCAAAGTCCACTTCCATCATTTTCATCAACTTTTTCTCGTCTTCTCCTTTTGCAGAAAAGGAAAGAAAAATATAGCGAGAGCGTTGTAAGTACATTAAGATGCTGAAAGTGGAAAAACCTCAGCCTCAGCAAGTCATTCATTTTTATTCCTCCCAAGTTAACTCATTATTATCGTCATCAATGTAGTAATAACACATTTTGTAATACTCCACTTCTCCACCAAACTCTGAAAACAGGAAAAGACGAAAACTTCACTTTACCTGCTTTTGACTCACAAAGTCAGTTAAAGTTGACGAAGAGTCAGAGGAGTCAACCGATATTAATTTTTATACTGACATGAGACGCTTCTTTTTCTTGCAACTTGTTGCAACAACCCAGCCACTGCATTTTTCTTCTGAGTGGTTATGATGCTGTTACGGGTGCTGGTTCGATTCCTCTAGTTCTCGTCTCTCCTTTTATTTCAGCCTTATCATCATCACTTTCTTGAAAAAAACTCACGTAGCCCAAAAAAGCACATAAAATATTATCAGTGACCACAGCCTGGCCCTGGCCAAGCAAGAAAGCATCATTTGAGTAAAAGTTTCTCCTTACTTTTTCCTCTGTGGGACTTGGTGGATGCCGTAATTTTTTCCTTGTTGCTTTTCTCAAACTGATGCTGATGTTACGTTATGTTATGTTTGATGTCGAAGTCGATGCATTTTTTTTCGTGGATTGGATGGTGTTGTGTGGTGGAGAGATTATCATGATCATGAGAGAGAAAAATCTGCACGATTCTTGCAGTCATATCGTCAGTCAAAACTGAAAACCTGAGATTTTTTACCTCTTTTTTCTTTCTTGATGATGATTTTCTCGAGGATGAGGTTGATGATACGTAATAATAATGTCGAATGTTCACTCTTGACTTGATACAACAATGCCATGCAATCATAACATCACATAACTAACATAACAGTTTTCTTTATATGGTCCATTCAATTCATTGCTTTTAATACCAATACCAATATTGAAATATGCAATACACAAACACTGTGTGAGTCAAGTACAATACAATTAAACATGCGAATGTGAAGAAAACGTGCAGATTTTTTTATTATTTTAGGTGAAAGAAAAAATCAAAGTGATCACTTACTACAGAAGTTACTCGGACGGAGGAGAAGTTTGAAGTAGGAAACACTCCCGTTTATTCGCTAACTGCTTCTCGCGTTATTTCTGCGGTACAAATCATTATTGGCCAGATTGCCACATCACCCCCATATCATCGTATAATAGCTACAGTTATAATAATATGTATAAATATAATGGTCGCACAAGTAAAGTAGTCGTTTCTTATCAAGATGGGAAAGAAAAAGAGAAAAATTGTTTTTTTTTTCGTTGGGAGAAGATGGGACGAAAATCACGTCCACGTCCACGTCTCAAAGATCTCAAAGGAAAAGTTGAGGACGTCTTGTTGGCTATTACAGAGGCTGTGGCTGTTGCAACAGTTGGTGCAGGTTCATGCAGAAGCACCAGCTTTTTTCTCCTTGGTCAAATTCAATTCTTTCTTTTTTCAGTCTGAATTGGAATTCACGGCTGGCCGTTTTTCTTGTGCTGGCATTGTTCTCCTTATGATTATTACTCACGGTGGTGGTGGTGTGAAGTAAAAAACCTGAAAGAAAACAAAAATGAGAAATCAATGATGATGGTGATGAGATGTTGATAGGAGTAGAAAGGCAGAAAAAGAAGGGAGACGAGCAGAAGATACCGGTGGCATTTTTCCTTTCTTCTTCGTCTTCTGGTGTTGTCTTGATGTGTGTGATGCAATGTGATGTGGTGGATGTGATGTCGTGGTGAAGTGATGATAGTAATGGATTTTTTTCCTAAACCGAGAATGAAAAAGGTGCTTCGATTCTCTTCATCACCTCACGACGACAACAATGACCAGGATGACTGTGACGACAAGAAGGAGTAATCACCAGAAAGTCCGCTCGTCGATTATCATGATGACGAGGACGATGAGGATGATCGGATGGCGATGGTGGCAATGATGTTGATGATCAGGATGATGACAATGGCCGAGACACGAAGTTTTCTCTGAGAAGAGAGATGTGATGGTGTGTGGCTTTTCTGACTCTGGGCCTTGGCTACTGAGGAGAGTGAATGAAATGAAATAAAATGAACACCGGGGTACAGTTAGATAGTCAATTCATGGTGCACTCATTCCTGTCTCGTCTCCCCGCTCGTCTCTGTCTGCTTTCGCACAAAAGGAAAAGAGACACAGACGTAGTAAAATACTAATGACCAGGAAAGTTTTCGTACGGAAAATCATGAATGACTTCACCACCACCGCACACATCACTTGTTCGGAACCTATTTAGTAGCGTGCTGTGGCTGTGTGTGAGGTAACACTGGGAAATGTGGATGTGGTCATCGGCATCGACATTGTCATTGTGTCCGGATATTGCATATGCTTCGGTTTTTTCCTTTAAAAAATCGATTGTCTTGTTTGTGGGAGGCCACAAGGTTGGGAAAGATAAGTATAGAGCGGAGCAAGAAATCCGCTAGCTGACGCCATGTGATAATGATTACGTTATTTGTTGTGGGACGCCAACTAACAAAGATCGCCGTCAGTCGCCTCTCCACTTCAACTCAGTCATTTTCTGTGGGTTGGTAAAGTCATGCTCTTTTCCTCAGTGTGTCATTTGAGTTTATTCCGAGGAAAAAACATTCTCTGGACTGTTACAAGTCAGAGTAGTGATGATGATGTTGATATCCTAATAATCATAATAATTTTCCCTTGTTTGGCAGGCCGCAAGGATAATGAATGGTAATAATGGTAAAGGAAAGGTAAAATTCGTTCTGATGAAGTTTCTTCGTTTCATCGACGGAGATGAGAGGGCAAGGTACAAGAGAACCACGCCAAAAAATATGTGAACATTTATTAAGAACGTAAGGTGAGCTAAAGCTGGGGTAAAAGATACAAAAACTTCTTTTATTTCAATTCTCTTCATGATTATTATGTGTTTTGACTTTACTTGGAACTCTGTAACTCTCTTTTCTGCTATGAGTCTGGGTCGGGTCTTTTTCGACTTTTTTTTACAGATTAGTAGAGTTTTGCTCGAATTTCTTGAATTGCATCTTCCCTCATCAGAATAAAATCAGGTTACATGCGTTATGTTGCATCATCACATCACTCACATCGCCTGTTCTTGAAAAGAAAAATTCAATGTGTGTTTTTCTGTCTCGTTTCGATCGTTTTGTCTGGCTGTGCAATTTTGAAAATGAATGTAATAAGAATTTGGAGAACGCTTTGTAAATAACATTCACCAATCCTTTTTACGGTGACGATTATGATGATGATGATGATGACGTTGATAATGACGATGTCGTTATTGTGAAAAAGTGACGGCATTACGAACTAATAAATGGTTTTTTCGTCTCCGCTGCTCTTATTTATTTATTTATTTATTTTAAGTGGTTTCGTTAGTTTGCGGTTGTCCGCTGTGTGGTATCTACTCTTATCTATGTACGAATGTAGTGTTAAGTTAAAGAGGTGGTTTCGCATTTTTTCTCTTTTTTTTGCCACATGCTGCATGCAACACATACGTAATACGAGAAATGATTATCATTTTTACCACACCACGAAGGGTCTTTATTCGGTTCGACCAGACTGGTTTCTTTCTCGAGAATGAGTGAGTGAATGAGTGTGAGAAGTGAGAATTAAAAAAGGCTCACGTTGGGGCAAAAATGAAATGAATTTCGAGAATGACTTGCTTCGTGAGTGTCTCGTCTCATCGCATCAGAGAAAGAAATATCGGAGTTTTCGTGTATGTTTATACTCATCATTTTATCATTCATCGTTTGTCTCACCTGAAGTTGATTGTGTTTAGCGTGAAACATGCTCCCAAAATAGGAACATGTTAATTTTATGCGCATTATGATTTTTTTAAATGAAATGTAATATCGTCAAGAAGAAGTCAAAACTGGAGCACCTGCAGACTCACATTTTATAGTGTCAAGCTTTATAATTGTAAATTGTCTTTCTTCGGGTTGGGTCTCTTCTCTTGGGTCGTTGTCGTTACTCCACTCGACACTGTTTTATTCCATTGATCGAAGCGAGAACAAAATGAAAATTCATGTGGTCAAGAAAGCATTATTATAACACTGTTTCATGGTGGTATTGTCTCTCAAAGCCCATTATTATAACAGCATCGCTACTTTTGTCGTGCTGATAAGAGAAGTTTACAAAATAAGTTAAAAAAATGGTGGAGGTGACGCAAGGTGTGCAACTTAACCTGAATTTTTTCAGTCTCTTCTAAACTTTCTCGACAGTTGAAGCCGATCCGAAGAAAATGAAGGGATTCATCAATAGAGCGAGCAGTTAGTCAGTTGGTGAGGTGCATCACTTGAAATCAGTCTTTTGCTCTTCTGGCTTACTCTCAGAGATCCACTACTTCCAAAGTTCCAACCTGTACAAGTTGAAGTTGAGCCATTGAGCCAGAGCCAGGCCAAGATGTGTGTATGCAATCAAGAAAGGCAAAAGCTTTACTTTTTCAGCTAAGCTCTCAAATTGAACTTTTTTTTACTTTTTTATATTTTTAATTTTCCTCCTCCTCCTCCTTTTTTCCTACGAAAAACGAGTTAGTTCGTTAGCAAAGTATACCTAGAGTACAAAGTAGTAGTAATCATCATCATTATCATGATGATAATGAAAAAAAAATTGTACGCAATGAAAAACGCAGGTAGGCATTTGAGTTTATTTTACCTTTTACCATTACATGGGCAACGCTTTAAATGCTTTTCTTTTACTCAGTCAGCCTTCTTCTCTGAACATGACTTGAAAACTTACATTTTTCTCTTTCTTCGAGTTTTCGTCGACGTCGTCGTCAGTCTTGGTTCTTTTTCAAAAGGACGACGTCTCGTCTTCTTGTGTCTTGTTCAAAGGAAGCAGAGGCAGAAGCAACGGCAACGAAAAATGCACACAACTTTTGAATTCGAAGACCGGATACTTTTTTCTTTCTTACAAACTCTTTTCATGCTCCTTCGTCGTTTCGTCGCTTCTGGTGCTCTTCAGTTTCAGCGCAGCTCGTTTTTTCACTGTGCCTCCTTGATAATAACAGTAATATGTAATTGTGATGGTGGCGATGATAATCATGACGATGACGATGGTGATGATGATGATGAGACGGGCGAAATGAAACAGTTGCACTTACTTAACTCTTCGTAGAGACTTGCATAACTTGCATCATCGACTCTGAAAGAATACTGACTAATAAAGAAAGATGGGGAAAGCCTGTTTTGAGAGAAGAAGAGGAGTCGTAATAAAAATGTGTGTAAATTGTAAATGAAAGGACGAGACTTTATTAAGCAGGCAGCAGAAAAGATGAAGGGGATGGCATTAAAATGCAATAAAGTTTCTTCATTAAGTTATGCACACATGTGTCCAAAAATACCTTGTGAATCTTCTCGTTGAATTGAAATTGACAAGTGAAAAGGTAAAATGGGATTGCTTTATGTTTCAACACCGTTTCAATATTTTATCCCTATAAATAGACAGGGCGGATGGTGACTCTGATGGTCAGAGCCATGGCCATGGCAAGTCAGTTATGTAAAGACAGTGAGTGCGAGGAAAGGAAATGTTGCGCGTTTTCAGGAATAAATCAAGGGAAAAAGATTTCAAGTTCAGGTTGAAAACTAAGTTATGCATTTATGCAGATTCACACATTGCGCATTTATTGAGAGACAGACACGTAATAAATGAATATGACTTTGGCTCGAATCTGAAAGAATCATCGCCGCACTCCCAGAAACCACGAAAAGACAAGGCAGACAGACACAAGAGCAAGAAGCAGCAGCGTTTCAGTCCCGAAGAAAATGGGAATGGAAGTGGAGTGGTAAAGTGTAATAATGTAATGGTAATCCGTACCTGATGACACCTTTCTCTTTTCTCGTCACCATCATCATCATTGTCATTGTCATGTTCTGCTATGTTATTATCAACGTTTATGAACATAAAATTGTCCGGGACAGGATTTCACAATAAAAGAAAATGCAATAAAAAATTTCGTGACAGAATCTCAATGAGGAGGAGAAGAGCACAAGAGACTGGCCATGATCATGAGCTTCGCCTTGGTTTGACTAGACGGACGTTTCTGTTTTCCTTTGTCAGTCTTTCGGGATGAGGGATGAGATGAAGACCAGAGAAGAAAAAAGAGAAACAAGTGAAATGAAGTAAGTGAAGTGAAACAATGCGGACAAACATTTCATTTATATTTATGGAGATTGTAAATACAATTGTATTCTCTTTGGTGGTTTGGTTTTTTTCTAATATAGTGTAATAATATGCAATCGTCTTACTATCTGATGTTATGTATGTACATTAAGTAGAGAAGAAAAAATTACTGGCTGGGTTCAACGTACAA
This sequence comes from Cyphoderus albinus, assembly GCA_021029165.1. Taxonomy (NCBI): domain Eukaryota; kingdom Metazoa; phylum Arthropoda; class Collembola; order Entomobryomorpha; family Paronellidae; genus Cyphoderus; species Cyphoderus albinus. The sequence continues at coordinate 1,765 of VYYJ01003494.1, read as the reverse complement.
AGAAGAACACATGTGTCCACATTTAAGTAATACGTGGTACATTTAGCTAACAATAATAACAATAATGTTTCATTTATGTCTTTGTCTTTTTTTACTTTCCTCTCATTTTAGCAAAGCAGCTACACTACAGACAGGCATTATGCGAATTAGCATATTAATTTATTTATTTTAAAGCATGGGTTTTAGTTTCGGGGATATGATGTAATTGTTCATATAGGTAGAATTGTGGTCTTGCAGTCAATTAAAGTTATTATGTCTCGTCTCATCTCGTCTCGTCTTTTCCATGTATCTGATGTATCACAATTACAATTACATCACACTCGCACAAACATTTCTCTTTTGTTTCGCATTTTTCACCTGTGATACTATGGCCATGATTATAGTATGATTATCATCGTGATGATGATAACCACTCAGTGAGTTGTTTCTCTCTGGTAAAAGTATTTAGTCTAGATGTTCCACTCACTCACTCAGCCGACTGAATCTGTCTTGTCCTGTTTTGTCTGGGCATCGCATCCCATCACAATGGCATGCATCGTAACGAATGCAATGTTATGCAATGCTCTAATCGTATTTAAAGTAATGAATGTTATACCTTGTACCCACTTTTTAATAACTTTTATGCCCATTACTTTTACCATTAGAAAAAAGAGTGGCCATTGTCCATTCCTCGGTCGGTCGGTCGGTAGGTATATATTTTGGATACCCTCAGTCCTCTGAGAGCAGAGCGAACTGGGAAGAGCGAGAATCAACAGGTGAGATGACTGGAAGGCAAAAAGAATAAAGACTTTGTTTCATTTTTCATCATCATCGTCATTGCAAGCGCTGCTGCCGGTCAGTTTGCCTGCATTATTGAGTTAAGTAGAATCTGACTGAGCCTGAGCCTCCCTCCATCAGACCAGTGAGAGAGCCGCACCGCTTGCTCCAATCTCTTAGATTGACTTCCACTCCAACTCCATTCCCATGCTGGTTCTTTTCTCGAAAAAAATGGACACAAGAATCTCGAGAATTTGCTTTACTTGGGAGATGTGATTAAGGAAAATTGTGCACGTTGATCTTTACCATTTTTTGATTATCATGATGGGCTAATAAAGCCGGCAAAGGTATTAAAGACGAATCTGCATAAAATTACTTTCTGCTAATTTTAATTCTCGAAAAGGGGAATTCTTAAAAAAAACTTGCATGTAATGTACTAATAGAAGGCAGAGTCAATAGCCGACTGACTGCTAAAGACAAAAATAATTATTTCGTTGCTAGCTTGATATGTACAATGTGCGATGAAGATAAAGAGAAGGAGAGCTTTAATTATTAATTATTATTATTATCGTACACATACATGAACTTATTATCAGATCAGGTATTAATGTAGGAAGAAAGAGAAAAGGAGCGAAGAAAAAATCCCCAAGAAGCACTTTGTCTCTAAAATAATTAAATGCTTCATTTTAATTTTTCATTGAGAGTTGCAAGTTGCAACTTAACCTGCAACACTTGTCTAAATGCAGACTTCAAAGGTGCTGCAACCAAAAGCAAGAAGGGATGAAGCCGAAGCCGGGAAAACGTGTTGTGTTTTGTTGTTGTTACATACCAGAACATAATGAATTTCTCATGATTTCATTTGTTGAAGCGGGTATAAAATAATAATAATATCATAATAAAAATACGCTTTTATTATTATTACACTTCTATGTGACGTGATGTGACGTGATGTGATATCAAACGAAAAGTGTATGATATTTTAGCCTGCTCACATTCGATAAGCCATAAA
>VYYJ01003493.1:0-16455 GCA_021029165.1 Cyphoderus albinus | reverse complement strand
TGAAATTCAAGATGCTGCTTGATTTTAAATGCTGAAATCAGGGAAACATTTTGATTATTAACACTCACTATAAGTAGAATGCAAAGTCAGTTACTACACCTTTTGGACATTGTTCACATTTGTGGACTCTGTCTCCGCGATGCACTATGAGATGCTGCCGAAGATTGCGTACACGTCCAAAAGCTGTAAAGCGAAGAAAACTATATTTAAATGTAGATCAAAAACAGTATACACAATCTTTTAAACAAAAGTCAAACCTTTTCCACAAATGTTGCAGTGGAACTTTTTGTTTCCTTTGTGCTTAACCAAGTGATCTTTAAGATTCCATATATCTCTAAAACCTGCAACAATAATCATAGAAACTTGAATATTTCTGAGTAAAAGTTAGATGTGTAAGAAGAAATTAATTAGATTAATGTTTTGTTCAGAATATCTTCTTACGCATTCTACAAACGCTACATTGGACGGGTTTTGGTCCTACATGAGACTTAGCATGGCGTGAGAGGTTATCCCAGCGCCGAAAACGAACGTTACTAGACAGAACATTTGTATGGTCTGTGCAAGTTTTTGAATCGCATGAGCCGTTGTGTATTGGCAACAGCTGCCTCTCGATTGAAAGTGAAGGACCTAATGACCTTTATAGTCACATGTTGCTTCTGCATGTGGGCCCGCATTTCAAACCATGAGGTGAACGGCTTGCGACACCGGCTACAAATGTTGATTAAATGAAATAATTATAGTCATTGCTGTAGTGGACTCAATCAAGTATACCTGAGTATGCTAACTTACATGCACTTGAAAGTAGTGATCCGAGACGGATCAGCAGCTCCCTGCATAATCTCAGGGGAAACATTTGTTTGACCCTGAGCGTTCAGTGAACCTGCGAAATCCATAACACTGTTGTTGGGAGGAGGTTGCAAATGTTTCACGGTGGTACTCTGCACGTCTAAAACCACTTGGTGAAGAAACGTTTGCTCAGCCACCATGAAATCCTCACTGAAGGTTGAGGTGACTTTGGAGCATTCCTGCTTCTGAACGAATTTTATAAACTAGATGCAAATAATTAGAACTGCATTAGTTGGAGAAATCTTTTAATTAATCTAATTAGTTATATAAATCCAACCTGTGCTGCAGTCCGAATATGCGGCGTGTCTTGGTAAATTGACATGGCACCTTTGATGCCAATCCCTTTAACTCCACCTGGAAAGTAGTCACAGCCTGCCAATATACAGCACCATCTAAACCTGTCCAAGGTAAATTCAGTACCAAAGAGACTGGGCATCGCGGATTGCTCGTAAAGCAAACCGCAACCGTTTCTCTTTATTTTAAACAAAATCTGAAATGATACAGCAGACATTTTATAATTTATTAGTATGAGTAATATTAAAATCCTAATAACTACACATCATTATTATTATTATTGTGTACCCTTTTGCATCCGTAAAGGATGAGGTCAGAGTCATTGGTCACAACGAGGTTGACGAGTCCTTCTCGTTCCAGCAACGCAATTTGGCAATCAGCCTCGTAGGGTGCCAATATGTAGGGAATTTTTTGGGATTGAAACAACTGAGAATGGAAAAGTTGTTAATATAATATGGCGAATAAGAATGGTGGTGATAGAAAAATTGTTGTTAACATATATTACTCACCTTAATGAAGTCGTCAGTGAAGTCATGCCGAGAAATGACGTGTTTTGCCTTTTGTTGTCGTAATAATGACGTGGCGCTTTTGGCTGGTGGACACTTGCCATCAAAAACAGCAACAACTCTGATCCCACAGCTCACAAATCGGTTTATGTAGTCTAGCACTGAAGCCCTGACCACTGGATTAGTGACGCCTGCTCCGTACTTCACAATAACTTTGAAAACAAATTAAATACCAGAGTCACTGAAGTTGATATGGATTTAAGATAAAAAACGGTTCGAACAGTCTTCATTTATTTTAATAACTGTAAACGATAGGGTATACTTACCTGGGTACATGAAGCAGGAGATATCAAACGCAGCAATCGATCCCTTCAGTGACCACAAATTAACGGGACTCATAATCCCCTCTTTTTCTAAAAACCGCAGCAAACCGTTAATTCCCATTTTGAACAGTTAAAAATTGGGTTGATTAGAGTTTTTAAATCGTCTGCCACTTATTACATTACTCGGTGAATGCTGCTGAACTCACGGAAAGTAGATGAACAGCGATAAGCTCTCTTCTTCAATGTTTCGTTTTCGTCGTACCCTTAGCTGCTCTAGAAAATCACGTATATGCAAGTTTGTACAGGCTTTGTTTACGTAATTTGAATATTAAGGCAGCTATAGCTTTCTCCTTGTTTTCCATCTTTACTTGGGTAAGAACTAGCTTGGGTGCGTAAATTGTAGATACTTGTCGGAAAACTTTAATTTTAAGAAAAGGAGTCGCGTTTTTGTGAAGGGTCACGTAGAAACTCAGCAGCACCAGTGCCAAGTATGGTTTACCACTTTACCAGTCATTTTGTCAATTATATTTTACAACTGACAGGGAGCCTATAAATTATACTTTGATTATGTAGGTACTTGAATAAATAATCAATTTTTCCATAAAACTTTTTAACCAATATTGCAAACTTAGTTTGCAGTATTGGAGTTTGAAGTTTGCAGATTATAGGAGTATGAAAGCAAAAGAATAACCAATAAAATATAATACATGGAGTTGAATACAAATACAAATTAACTTTTTCCATTTGACTTGAATATGTACTTAGTTTATGACAATCAGACGCTTTTGATTAAAAATGTAAAGCAACCTTCAGCAACAGGTGTACTAAACTGCTGGCTAATGTATGACGATTACTAGTTGATTAACTATGGTTAACTATTAACTGGCCAACAAAAGAAAAGTAGCCTTCCAAAAACAATATGAAAACAACCTTTTTATTTGGTTTTCATTATCCATTTATGAAGCAATTTCAGTTCTAATGTGGTTGTATGTGTATATGAACCGTGTTAAAGACTCAAACGGAAATGTTGTTACTTTAAAGACACGTTCTTAGTATATAAACATGTACAAAGACTCTATTAAGTTTGAAAATCTTGGATCTTTGGATTTAGGGAGGCTGTGCTTTCTTTGCATATACACGTTTCCGCCAAGGGACCTCTGAAGCATTTGCACCAAACTATGAAATAGATTCTGGAGCTATGCCGGGTAAAAGCAAAAAAATTAAAATCCAGTTGTGTCATTTATTATTTGCTTCAGCGGCTGTATAACTGATTTTTGTTTTCAGGTGGTACTGCTTACTCCTCGTTTCCAGGAGGGGAAGACATGGGTTCAGCTGGTTACTCAGAAGCTCCATTTAATCAAACTAAAGGTACATGAATATCCTACTTTCAAAAATAATTTCCGGTTTTGCTTTACTCTAGACATTTACATACTTCATAATCGGCTCATTTATCAATTGAACGTCATTTGGAAAATTGCCGACCACGAGTAGGTACATATACTAATTACAAAAGCGAGTGAAACAAAGCCCTATAAAGAGTAAAGAGAATTAAAATACAACATTGGAATCTCTAGCTTTTCTTTCCCCATCTTCAGTTCTCAGACTTGCGGTTTTGTCAATCCGATTACGGTGCCGCACTATCTATTAATCAGATTCCAAGAAAGTCTTAACTAAAGACTCGATCGAAAATACCAAACAAGGTTCTTCCAAGAAAAGACCCAAAGAGTTACATAGTGTGGCATAAATGTTATTGCAATATTAAACGAATAATAAATATACCGATTTTTTAAAATACAGGTCCTGCTGGGGGTATGGAATATGGACAACCAACATATTAGATGATTCGTCAGCAACTGGAACAAAGGTATTATTTTCACCAACTTGTGAAAAACTCAATGTCAGTCAACCTAAAGGCTTTATAGAACCAAAAGTTTGAAGAAAACGAAAAAATAGTCACCATTGTAATGTAAACACAATTTAACCTGAGTAGGGCAAACTCACATTGAATCAATATCGTGCAATTTCAATGTTCATCGTTACAAGATTAAGTAGCTCAAAGCGATGATGTTGATGTAAACTATATTTCATAATGATTTGAAAGAGAATTTTTGTTGGAACGGTCAAAACAAAAGTCGTACATTTCTTGAAATGAGATGCTTCACTTCTGTTGTAATGAGACTAACAATTTGCAGCAGCTTTGGGATAAAGATGAAACATAAATCTCATTGACCTGGGCCTACATGGCGGTCAACTAAACGTATCAACAAAGTTGTCGGACCATCCATGAAAAGATAATTTTTTCTTAGTGAACCGTTGTTCCTTTAAAAATGCATTCCATTATGTAGGTTGACTACAAAAGTTTTAAACTGCGAAGAATTTAAACGGACTTCAGAGGCATTAGTATAGATACTTAAATATTGTATAATTAAGCAAAGTTAATGCATATTTTGTTATATAACTTTTAACCACTTGGTAGTATTATTGCTGCAGAATTATAACAGGAGAAACGTAGTTTATAACTTTTGTTGTTGTAAAGACTAGTCTTTAAAATTGAATTGATTCGTCCATTCTTTGTTATATATTTTAAAATACATTCTGTTAATGTGTCTTGTAAAGAAGCAAAACGTATAATTTCGTGGGTATCTAAATAAATCTAACAAAACGGGTTTCTTTGGCTGACTCCTATGTTTAAAGTAGTTACATTAATAAAATATCACTTAAACACAAAAGTATGTAGTCATCTTAATACCATAAAGCGCTTCACAATTTCATGTGCAATTGCAAAAACTATAGCATAAGAACTGCATTAAAATAAGGATAATGAAGAGTATAAGTCAATTATACTTCAACCTCTAAACCTAATGGCACGAGATTTGACATTGAGGCCTGGGCTGGACTACAAACGCCAAATTAAAAAATATCGCAAACTCTGCCTGAAGAGGCAAATTGGCGACATTTGTTATGATGGCATTTTTGTCTACGCCAAAATGTCAATGTAAAATCCTGTGCCAATAGGTTTAGATGTTAAAGTATACTCGACATACTTCTATCCATATGATCTATAATCTCACTGTGAAAAATTTAGTATCATAATTATATCATAACTAAGGATCTCGTCTGAGAGGCTTAAGAAGATACAAAAGAGAATAATACAATATACTTTTTATTGTAAGGAAAATGTAGTCAAACGTTGTAGTGAGAGTGAAAGTATATTTCTCTTGGGAGTAATGTTTGTAGCTATATTAAGAATTTAATTTCATACCAATACCTGTTCCATTGAATGTATTAACTAAACTGTGTTAAATCTTGTTTATCAATATCAATAAAGTAAACAAATGTGGGTCTACGACAAATACAATTTAGCTTAAGGAACCTATGAAATGAAAAGTTACACTACAATAAATAAATATTGAATCTTCAGGTTAAAAAGCAAGTAAGAGTCAGTGTCAGAGAGTGCGCGTTAGAGTCGATATAAATATGTGTGCTCTTATTCATTGTCAATATCATTAAAAATGATATGTACTTATGAAACATCTGGGTTAAAAAATTACTCCTTAAATAGATTTTTGACTGTTCATTAGTGCTCTAGAATGTACAAAATATATGACATTAAAGGTGTAAATCGCAATTCGTTCCAACGGAAAAGATCTCATCCGCTTCATGCAGAGGTAAGTTTTATTGAAAGAGGCATCACTGATAAAGTTGCCAACCAATCTAGTAGTAAATTATAAATCAAAAATTAAACGGAACTTCCTGAAAGTTATAATCAATCAAAAATTCAATCTGTGAATTCCCATTAAGGTAATTTATTTACTTTACTCAAACACTTGACTTCATCAAACTAAAACTTCAATTTATTGTCAAACAATTCAAATTATACAAGATTTCAAAACCAATCAAGCGATTGTACTTACCAAGTTCTTCCTGAAAATGCATTTATCGATAGGGGATACAAATAACTGAAATAAAAATTAACTAATCTACCTACTACTGGTACCAACAAACCACAAATTAAGATTGGAATTGAAATCCGTAAAATATTGTTCATGTTTAAACTATGGTGAATAAAGAGCGAGCTAGATTGGTTATTATTGATTCCGTTATGTCAAGATTTTGTGGTAGGAAATTATTTATTTGGAATTTGAATTTACATACGTGTGTTGACCAAATAATTAAACCTGATTTTTATATTTGTTCGGGTAATCTTGATAGCCAAATTACTGGATAGTTAGCAAAGTATACCTAATTTTACTATTAAGCAGAATAGTTACACGAAATTATAGATATAATACTAACATAAATAAATATTAATCGGTAAATACGAATATTTATGTGGAAGCGAAATGTAGTGGCAATAAAAATGGAATGTTTTGTTGTTGTAACACTTTCACCTAATGTATAATGCAATTGGTTCCGCTATGGGACTCCCACATTCTGCTGTGCTGACCTGATCTAAAGTTGAAGGAGATAACATTCAGTGATCCGCCATTTATGATCTAAACACACAAAGTACTACTTAAGTATTACAAAAATACAAAATTGTTAATTTCGCGAAGTCACAAAATATTTCTAAATGATTTACTTTATTTGATCACTATATTTTTTAAATAATGTCAAATATTGTTTCGGTTTTTACTTAATTATCTTATGAGTTATTAGAAACAATGCTTAAGTTTGCTTAATGATTGTATGATTCATGATCTGGTTGTACTGTATGATCTATATCTTTGGATTTAATGGTTTTGGAATAATATGTGTATGCAATACATACAAGATCTGATAATTTGCTGAGAGTGTACACAGATCTGCTAAAATGAATTATGAAAATTGTGGAAGCACTGAAAGAAATTTATAAGGTACATAAGCAGAGAGTATGTAAATGAGTAATTTGTATTACTGTGTTATACATAATGTAATAAACAAGATCATAAGTAGTAACATGAAAATAGGAAATCTTCATTGTCATTGTCACTTACTCAACCAGAGAGGAATAAAATGATTCGAGGCTGCATACTGTAAAGCTTTAATGATCAATTGCAAAAGATGTGTATAACTCTGTACTATTAAGTACGTCGATGTTGTATTTATTATAGATTCATATTATATAAATATATAACACGATGATGTTAAATATTTTAAAAACAAGTGTGGCAATAAACAATGATGAATCTATCTCTATGTTATACAAAACTTATTCTAGTATTTCACTCATTATTCTACAAACGAAGCATCCGACTGAGTAGTTTTGGAGATCAAATGAATCAAAACAAGTAAAATCCAGTGATTCAGTAAATCTTGTGCTGTTGTAAGTAATTGTAGATAGTCAGCTTTAAACTTTTATCACATTATTATTACACATTAAATATCACCTTAGTCTTTTTCTGCTGGAATCGCACTTTGATACATTAAAATACTTTCGTTTTTTCACGAAAGAATATTCTGGATTATTATGAGACGTGATACGAATCGTGACAAAGAAGATCCTAATGCTAAGGGTTTTCTAGAGGTTTTACGTGATCTATGTAGCTCGTCCAAATGCCTTTATCACTTCTATAGCCAGAAGCACGTGTTTCCATGCGTGTCTCACGCGCAGAATAATCTTACTTTCATAACATCTACGTATAACATTAGTCAAGTTCCCACTCAACTCGCAACGAGAGAGCTTTTTCGGTTTTACTTAACACTTTCCTTGCAGAACTGGAGAAAAGCAATAAAAGGTTTTCATGAAAAAATCTGCATAATGACTTCATCTTATTCACAAAACAATATTCATGTAAGTATGCATACATATAGTGTTTACCGATGTTTTATACCCTTCCACAAAACCAGAGACACTAGACTACATTAATTCTAGATGGAAACACATTTAAGATGCCGAAGCATATTAAATTAGGTACTGTGCCTCTATAAGGTGAGTTCATTGTTCGAGTTGCCCCCTAAAATGAATGTACTTCAGGCTTTACAACACTTTTTATTAATTAGTTCAGAAAGAAGTGGAAGAAAATGTATGCTTTAATGCAACGAAAGAATTTACAAATCCTGTGTCACAATTTATTTCTTGTTTTGAATTCTGTTAACCAACAACTTTTAAACATAATTGCATATCTTTGAATTTTCTGTCTTGCTATTGCTTTGGATTTTCATAAAATTGGTCACTGTTACACCTTTCTGATTCCGGGTAAAACCTTCAACTTTGGTTTCGACTTCGACCTGAGTAAGTTCCTTGGGTTTTACCTCCCTGGGGAATTTACGAAATTGAGATAGAGTCAGGGTTTGGGGTGGGTTTATTGATATAATAATATACATTTCTTACACTAAGTGATTTTAAGAGACACATATACTTTTAAGAGCGTTCAAAATGGCATCCTTCAAGCTAGCTAAAAGCTTTCTACATATGTATACCAAGACTTTGTATTTTGCAAAAAGATCATTTCTGGTACTTTGGAACCTTTGAACGGTAACAGCATTTGTTCTCCGTCAATGCGCCGCATCTCGCAACTGCTTCAGGTTTCTGCTCCACTTTTAGCAGCGTACAAAGAAAAGCAAAGACTAAGCAAAAAGGCTTGTAATTTCCTTTACAAAAAAGTTCTGTAACGGAATGAAGTTCTGTTGGTGTCCAGAGATCCCCGCCAGCGAAAAGAGATATTATAAAGAATATTATTGTACGTATACATTTATCCCCCACCCTTCCATACCCAGTCGTGCTTGAAAAGCAAAGAACGATATTGATAAGGACTGAGTAAACTGAATGAGTAGGTCATGTTTTTACTGTGTAGAATATTTTTGAAAGCTTTTCGTTATTGCACAGCATTACGGAAAGACAAATACTCTTTAATACATGTCATTTACCTATGTACTTTCACTTCTCCAACTACGCAAACATGCTTTTAAAATTGTTCGTCTCACTTTTGCCTCTATTCTCTCTTTCTCTCTTTCAACTACCTCTTCAGCGAACGATCCATTATTTCGCTTCCCTTGTTAGCAGTTGTCGAATTCCATACGCATCAGAAAAGTAAAATGGACCACACGAACCATGCCATTATTATCTATATGCTCATGCGGAAGTACTACCACCGAGTAAGTTGTGGAAATGGAAAGAAAAGTAAATTGATTCGTTGAATCATCCTGCATTCGATCAAGGAGAAAGTAGGCAAGGGTGAACAAAGTTGATTGTGGTAGTGGTCGCACAAGCACTACTGGAGATATTCGAGGTTGTGCAAAGTTCGTCTAGAACTGCCTCGCGATAACGGCGACGCAACAGATTGTATTGCGTTGCATTATATGAGCGAACGCGAAAGTGAAAAAAGGGCGGTGTGTGGAAATAAAAGTAATGGTCCACAAAGAAAAAATCTTAAAAAACCAAGCACTTGAGTTTATTATATGAAACGAGACGATGATATCCGATGTATAACCATATCATTCATATAGAATTAATACGTATTACGTTATTTTTTTCATGAGGCGTGCATGCTTACTTGATCTTTGCGGAATTGTAATTCAACCAAATTTCTCCTGATTCTGGAAATGTACTCGTGACTTTCCCTCTCATGTGCAGAAAGTTGTGTGAAAATGTGATATGAGAAGAATAAGGAGTTGATATCACATCAGCACACCAACATGATCAACAGTACTGGAATGGGCGAAGAGACAGGGCTTGGATGCATCATGAAAATAAGGCAGAAATGAAAGAACTCAGGTTGATTTAGTAGAGACTAGATCCAGAATACCTACCTTTGATATTGATACCACCACATCTAAGCATGACTGGAGCCATCCAACCATATACAAAGTTCTTCCTCTCTCTCTGCATTTTATAGCGTTGTAACTTTCACCAAGATCAACAGGCTTCACTTTCATTTCATTCACCGCTTCAAGAAGTTCTTCAGTGATTCCATACAGAGCCCCCAATAAATAAAATGTACAAAGCGACAAAGGTTTTGATTATTATTAAAATCTTTGATATATTAATTAGGTAGTAAATCAGTTAATATCGGTCGGAACCTCATAACTCTGCACTAAACACGCAGTTAGCAGAGAAAGTTAGAAATTCTTGTTTTTAAAGAATTTGCTTTAAGTCTAAGACTCTCTACCAATGAATTAGACCTGGTGTAAGCCTGTTGCTCTTGTACAAGCGGAAATATCTAAAATTTTCAGTAATATTTAAATCAGTGTGAAAAATGCATGTGTTCGGGGAAGCTGCTACTAAACTTATTTACGACAGAAAAAGTCCCACAATATTTAGGATTCTTTGTTTGGTAATCTCATATCTCATTAAAGATAAAAATAGACTTATAACAAACCTTGTAATCTTTAACAAAATTGAATGGATTAAAAAAAAGTTAATTTTAACTTATTGTTTTAAAAATTTGAGATTTGTGCCCTGGTCGTTTACGGATGTATTGCTGTGGAAGCTTGGACATTTGACACTGACAAAGGTCGGGAGACTTGTCTGTATAATGATACAGGAGGAGCCTGTAATTTTGGCTTAGCAGTGGGATTTATCGGGGTTGTTGCGTCCATCGGTTTTATAATGGGCGAATACATCGTTGAAAAGACAAACTTGATTCTTAAACGCAAGGAATATTTTATGGGAGACTGTATTTTTTCAGGTCATGTCGTAAGATTGTTTCTCTGTAAAAATTATTTTAACTATTCTACGTTTATTTAAATAATTATTGCCATTTTCAGGTCTGTGGTCTTTCCTATTCTTCATGTGTTTCTGGATTTTGAAGAATCAATGGGGCAAAGTGGAAGAAGAGAAATTGCCAGAAAATGCTGGAGTCGGCTGCGTGAAAATGGCCATATTATTCTCATTTCTTTCCGTAATAACCTGGGTAAGTTAATAGATTTAAAAAATACACACAACTTATTATTGTAATGAAAAAAGAAGAAATTATAATTATGGTATTTAACACTGGTTTGGTTTTCACAGGCTATTTGCGTTTACTATGCCTATGTTCGTCTGCAAGCCATCAAGGCAGAACAGGCATACGCTGCTGAAGGGGGTCTTGCTGGAATTTCTAAGTTTCCAAATGCCAATGCAGCTTCCATGCTGGGAGTTACACCAACTTCACCCAGCGTTCCTGTCCCAGTTCCTGTTCCAATTACAGGTTCCACGTCAGCTGCACCTGTCTCCGCCGGGACGAGTCTTCAAACTTTCAATGTCGCTTATTAGTCAAATATTTATTTTTGTTTATGATGTAAGTCAAAGACCACTTTATCATTAAATCGACCTGCTGGATTAGGATTGCCATTATAATTTTTAAATGGAAACTGTTGATCAACTTAGTCAAAATCTGTTTCAGGGACCACGCCGACAACAATGCAACGAAAAAGGCTACCAAACAGCTTTTCAACAGTATGCTGTTACAACTTGTTATTTTAATATTATTGTTTAGCGTTTAGCACAAAAAAATCACAGAAAACAAAGCAGAGAAACAAATGGACAAAGCCATATGACAATATTGTAATTATTGGGACCCAAATGCAAAACTACTCACAGTATGCTATATATAAGCCTCGCTTTGCTTGCCTTTCGCGCTTACCAGTAATTCGAGATAATTCATTTCAATGACGAAAGCAAAAAATCAACAGACAGGGAACAGTTGTAAAAAAACTGTGAAAGCAATTTAGTCGTAGAATAGCAATTTAGAAAGATAACTAATATTTCTAGTAAATATGGTATGTATCTGTAAAATGATTCAATAAATTTAAATAGTAACCGAAACTATCATTTGAATTTTAAATCATTCATTCTGGCAAAAACCACACCCCATCATGTTTCTACCATTACGTAGTGGGCTTTTGTTTTGTTTTCTTTTGAAAACTTTTTCTTTCAAATCCACTCAAAGTTAAGAAAGTAAAGATGAAAGAGAGGGAGAGACTTGATGCATCTAATAAAAGCACCCCGAATTGAATTTGGTTTACGTTCAAAGTCGTCTCGCTGCCTCTATTTCTGATGAGATCGTCGTGACCATTGGAAGAAATTCGACAAATAACACTAGGATGATCATTATGTTGATGACACAGTAGGAGAATCACGATTTTCTTTGATATGTATACTTTTTCATATTCCTTGAATCTGCATAACATACATATGTTTTGTAATACTTTATGTTGTTGAAGTAAGTTTATTATCATAAATGCAACTGCAAGGCAATAGCTACGATCTTTTCTGCTACTTTACGTACATATATTTGTTCTAAAAGGAATTAAGAACGAAATCCAAAAACCTAGATATGGTGTTTGGGGAACGCTTTCTCATGTACTGTAAAATATGCAAATGCAATGTGTCCTCTACACAAAGCTCGCTTGACTGCTATTCTCTGTAACAAGGAATAAAAAGACGGTTAAGGGGGAGAATGAAAAGCCGGAAATACGCTATGAAAACTTTGTGCTTAGATAGTTGAAATGTTTTTATTATACATATTATGTACGAGTAATACATATTCATTGTAAACGATTTAAAATGTTAGTAGCTGTCGATCATCATGCTGCATTTTTAGTGTTCATCTGTTTACTCATACTCTTCGGATACATTGATTGATAAGAAAAGAAAGTTTGATTCATTTGTACACTGATTAAATAACTTTTTAATTCTCTGACATGGTCTTTTAATTTAAATACAAGTTTGTAATTTGTGTCCACCACAATACAAAAAACCTAATAGATAGAATTTAATACATTTTAATAGTGACTTTTAAATGGAAATTTTTAAAAGATAAAAGAACAGCAACGAAATTTAATACTTTTTTTATGAATGACAAGGTGGTTTTACAAGAAGAGCATACTTCCGTTTCCAGCACATGTTTGTACGACGGAGAAGTAGTTAAAGTTGTCTTTTAACCAGTCATCATCTCCATAAATTCTGTACATATACAAAAAATAGAATCATTTCCTTCCCTGCTTTCCACACTCTTTAAGAAGGCTTCACATAAGGCTACGCATAACTGTAATCAATTTTAGTGAAGAGCAGAAAGAAAAGTTTCTGCAAATTATTTGCAAGTCGTTTCTTCTTTCTCTCATAAGTAGACTTTCCTCGTTTACCTCAAGTCTTGTTGGTTGATATAATGCGATGCACGTTGTAGAAATTTTGGTCATTTCTACAACATAGTCAACTTTATATGTATAGTCGACTGTTGAAAGTAAAGCTTAAGCTTACAGTCTCACATTTAAATCAATCTCTCTTGCATACCAACATGCCGACTCATTGAGTCAGACCGGATGCTGATGCTACTTAAGGATGAAGCATTGCGGTTACGATCCTCCAATTTTTAACCAATCCGAACAACGCAATTGTGCTTACAGAATTCTTATATGTACCAACTAAAAAGCTTACCATCGAAGTCAACAGTTCCGGAACCGTCCTCATCGATTTCTTCAATCATGCCGTTAAGTTCAACTTCGGTGAGTTTGTCATCAATTTCATGGAGAATCTGCTTTAGGACAGAGGTGGTGATGTAGCCTTGACCTGAGAATTCCCGAATGCGCACGTTAATAACAGAAATAATTTTTATTTTTATCAATAAAATTGTGCATTTACCATCTTTGTCATATAGACGGAAGGCTTCCTTAAGTTCTTTTTGCACATCTTCGTCATCTTCCTCAACAATGAATTTAGCGGCGAGAATGGTAAACTCTTCGAACTCAATTTGTCCAGAGCCGTCCTCGTCAATTTCAGCAATGGTTTCTTGGAGGGTCTCCGCCGTAAAGGCTGTACCCATCATTCTGAAGATGGATCCCACCATCTCGGGTGTGATGAAACTGTTACCCTGAGAGAAGGTGTCGAATGCCTTCTTCAGAACTATTGATAATAAATAACGTTAAAAACTTAATAAACGTTTCATTATGGCAATCGCCAATTGCAAATATTTTTTATGAAATTCTCACTGGCAATTTGGTCCTTGTCAAGATCACCCTAGAAGGAGGACAAACAAAATATTAAGTTTTAAGGAACAATGTCAAATGTTTTAATGCAAAGTATGATTACACAACCTTAAAACTGCTATTATAAAACGTTTACCAACCATTTTGCCGCTGTACAAAGGCACGTTGAAGAACTTTGGAAAAATCGCAAAAGTTAAACCGATGCCTGAAGAAGAGATTCGCCACGACTGGCTCAAAAAAGTTGCTACTGACTCGGGCCCGGAGGAATTTTCCCCATAATAGTGCTGAAAATGAGACTAGAGCTCAGTAGTTCTATTCTAGGTATAGAAAATTATATAGTCTTATGTACCTATGCCTCCTCCTCCAAAAATAATAATGGCATTTATTTTTGTACACTGAACACACAAAAAATTTACCACGTCTTCTCCCTCTTCCTCCCACAATCATCATCGTCATCATCATCGCCGTCAAGTAAAATTTTCATATAGACTATGTACAACGATATGGTAGCATGTACTGACATTTCTCACAGGAAACTGTTGTTTATTAGTTCGAGAAGCTATGGGTTCCAAGATTGAGGAATCTTCTAACAACTTTTAAAAATAGTAGCTGGTAATTGACTTTTATCAAGCTTCATTCTTGTGCTAAATATCTACATGCAAACAGTCGTTGTTGAATGATTTCCGAATAAAACCACAAAAAGGGTCATTCAAATTAATGTTTAATTCCTTCAAATTCCTTTGTTATTTATCTTTCTAGATGATGCATGTAATATTTAATACCATGAAAAATTACACCAAGACATGGTAAAGTGGATGTTACATCATATTGAATCAAATAAAATATTTAATTGAAAACAAATTTTAACAGCAGCAAAAAAGAGAGGAGTTAAATGAAGATTTTCTCAGAATTCAAGCAAATGCATATTGTAATACAAATATCCTCATAGGCAGTCGAGATTAAATTTCACATCCACTAGCTCTTGATTCACTGTCATGATTTTCTGTTTACATTTTTCGTGTATATTCCAAATCTTTCACTTAGCTGTTGATTTGTTCCAATAGATGTACTATTCCCTGGGAATTCCCATCTTCATGTGTCTACGAGTCTCGATTCTCGATAACATACAAAGCAGAAGTGATTTTAGTGCGTGCATATTCTTTCTCTAACTTGACACTATTTTTAAATCTCCTGTTTTATCCCCTGTTTATCTTTCGTACAATTTTACTTCGGTACTCCTCCGAATCATGAAAATCACAGAATTACATACACATATGTGCTTATTCAAATGTGGGCAGGAACAAGCCAGCGAAAATGGCATGGCATGATACTTGAATTCGTGTTTATTTAAGCTTTAGTAAGAGCCGGTGTTTTAAGATTAGCATATCCTTCTTGAATACGTTAGTATATTTTAAGCATGGCATGGAAAATGAGAAAACTGACATGAGTTTGTCTGATTCCGAAAGACTTCATAAAATGAGCATTCATGTTGTCTGCGAAAGACAGAAAAATTTTGAAATCCGAATTCATCTAGAACTTATTTATTGGGTAGCTATATGCTTTCTACTTCTACAATCGAGTTGGACTCTTCCTTAGGTGCGAAATAGTTTGCAAATGAATGGAATGACTGTAGCTATTAAAATTATTGATGGAAGAACGCGTGTTCAATTTTGTCAATGTATTACTATTTTGTATTTTACTGTTAATACAACCGTACTATAATGACTTCAGTTTCTAATGAAACAAATTCCAAGAAACTTTCTTTGTCAACGTTTTCTTGACGAGGAAACACTAAAAGAAGATACTCATAAATGTATATCAAAGTATGAAATGATCGCTTTCCCATTAGTTATTACAGCGTCTCCCGCTCCCTGAGTGAAAGTTTCAAACAACCGGTGAAATGTTGCAGAGCATTGGTCGATATTATGCCTCAGGTAAGTCTCACAATGATGAAATGATCTAATCCAAAGCAAAAGTCTCCAACTGAGATGTGATCGACACTCTTCGTTTTGTCGTGCTCCTACAGCAAACGAAGAAGATGCTAAGAAAATTTTAAGACGAAAATCGAGAGTGCTTACACGACTTGATTTTGGCACTTTGGTGGACGATAACGATATAGACGATGACAAAAAGGAAAATGTTGATCAGACGAAAAATGAACGAAGTAATGAAGAGAAACACGATGAACTGGATGAAGATGATTTGGACGAGAACGAGGAAGATTTAATTGGTCATAGAAAAATTATTCAACACAAAGGAAAACCATTATTTTCTCATGTATTAACTTTTGGTTTCATTGAATAACTTTCAGAGGACCATCAAAAGTGGTATCCACAAAGTGTAGCTGTGCTTCATATGGTATTCTAATTTGCTACTTCGACATTTGTTGAATGAGTATAATGAATTGAAGTATAATGAGAGACTGAATCACGATTAAATCTGACTTTATGAAAGATTGTGATGATACTGGAATTCAAATATGCAGAGAATGTATTAATAATATTAAAAAATATCCACAGATTGGTTACATTGTGGGCACGTCGAATTGTTGGCATTTTCCATACTTGTGCCGCTACTATGGGTATGTATATAAAATCACC
>VYYJ01003492.1:0-16456 GCA_021029165.1 Cyphoderus albinus | reverse complement strand
CAGACAGGGTTACGCTTTAACGCAGTGAGTAATTTTTTGGGGGTTGTGTGATGTCAATGTGCATTTTTTATAGTCAAGAGCAAACTGACTATCTTTTCATATTTAACGTTACTATTAAGTGACTGATAATGTACACTTTACCTGCTTGGTCTACGATTAAGACAGGCTGATCGTCAATAGTTCCAGGCTTATCAACCGGACCATTTACAATGGCAGGAGGCTTCGAAGAAGTTGACTTCGAATTTCCAGTTGGTGTCTTCCGAAGCTGTACTCTGCTCTCTTCAAGATCCTTTTCGATCCTCCCGATTTTATTGTCCTTCTCCACAATCTGAGCTTCAAGTGAAGTAATCTTTTCTTTCAGATGTGAAATTTCTTGCTCTCGTTTCTCCGATTTCGAATTTGCAATATTCTACAAAAAAGAAATATTATATTCAAGTTGAAGTACTTGACGAAAACTTTGTAGTCACTCTTATCATTTTATTAGTCTTTATACCACTTACGTTCTCATCTTTACAATTTGCAGCTTCTTGACGTGCGTTCTCAAGGTCATTCGTTAATGATTTAATTGTAACTTCTTTCTGTGACACTTCCTCCTTCGCTTGCTGTTCATTCATTTGCTCCTTCTGCAAATTTACTTCGACCTTTTCTCTTATTTCTTCCACTTTCTCCAAATTTGACTGGAGTGCATCGTTTGTCTTAGACCTGTAGATATTGGATAGGTAAAATCTTATGTCATTTAAAACTGTTTCATCTAGGCAAAATAATGATTAGTAATTGATTGAGACTGTATAGTTAACTTACAATGAGATAATCTGCTGCTCTAGCGAGTGGATTTTGAGTGTAAGATCATGGTTTAGTGCTGATATGCTCCAGTAATTGTACAAAACTATTACCGAAAAGACTAGGAGGGCACCAATAATTAAGTTGGGACTGAATTTTCCGTACGAATGCATTCTCATTTTGCAATGACCGTTGCGTAATAAAATTTAATACTGTGTGCAAAACAAAATTAGCCCGAAAACAGTTGTGACGATCCACCAACTTAAGTGCGATGCCTTCAAGTACTGAATGTAACTGTTAAAATAGAAGATAAAATAAAGCAAAAGGAAAAGAATGTAACCAAAAATCGTTCATCGTTTAGCTTGAATAGTAAGTAATATTGTTTCAGTATTAACATTTAAATATCCTTCTTTTCTTACGAGGCATCAAAATTCTTTCCCGAACACGTAATCACACTAAAAGTCACGATGGCGTCATCTTCATCATGTTACATTTTCCTGGAATGAAAAATAGTTCAATAAAAAAGCAATTAATTAAATCAAGCTAACAATGACAAACTGACAGGAGAACTGTCACTCATCATAATATTATAGCATATTACTCCAAGCTTACAACAAAATGTCTTGTCAATTTTCAACGTGGTTTTAAATAAATAGGTTCATTTTCATCTACTATTGATTAAGTAGTAAGTCAATAATATTTACCTTCCATTCAGTCAGAAACTAAAAACAAAGTTTGTAGTATTGATGCCGTAGGAGACGAACCAGATTTAATTTAAACTTTCACGAAGATTTGATCAACATTTACTTTAGTTAGCTAAGCTAATCACAATCGACAATCACAGCTACCAAACCCGCAAAAATATGCCGTCACGTCAATTGAATCCTGAACAAAATCCAAATACAAAATCTTAAGTGTTAACTTTTTTAACCATGTTTATTACTACGCCACGCACGCATATGTTATCGTAAACTTGGTGCCATCTGAATTTGTTCACATTTGAAGCACTACTCCCTAGTCCCAGAAGCCCGTAATAAACTTTTCATGTGAAAAATGATGGGCTATAAAAAGCACAAGCAAACCTTTACTTTATTACAAACATAAGCATAGCGTACCAACTAGAATATTGAACAGCGTCGTCGTTGTAGCTGTAGCCAATGTAAAATGTAATATAGTAGTCCTAATAATAATCGAAACGCAACGAATTATATGGCCAGGCCTAATAAGGTTTGGGCCCACCTGCCCAGCATCACCATTTCAACATCATCGATAAAACGACTCCGAAAGTCCGAAGACTCAGTCTCACTTCACTCCAGTAACAATGGAATTTCTCAGAATCTATAGTCTAGACTCCAGAGGAATACAATAGAATAATGCAATGAAGAAAAACCGAGCCGATGCTCTACTTTTTCCGAGAAATTGAATAAATTTTACAGTTAAACTGATTGATGAAACTATGAAAGAAATAATTTGTTCATTTATTTTAAAATGGTTGGAGGAGGGAGCGCTCCGCACTCATTTCCTGTTTTACGAACTTATTTAAAAACTACGAATCTGACAACAACAATCTGTACATTTAAAAACAATTTACTGTTTCATTAAATAAAACCATGAAAAAACTGAGAATTATGAAAATAACCTAAATAGATAAAAAATACATTTTTAATCTCTGCCATTTCTGGTAGAATGACCACGTCTTCTCTCTTTGTCTCCGTCATACTCTTCTCGTTTCCTATGGCGGTCGGGATCGCGATCACTCCTGTGGTGGTCGTCACTTTTATGACTTCTGTCGCGGTCATGGCGTTCATTTTCATGGTGCCTGCTTTTACTACTTCGGCTGCGGTCATCACGCCTGCTTTCCTTTTCCTTGTACCTATCTTTTTCTTTCGCTTTGTAATCCTTGTCATTGTCTTGGTCTTCACGATTTCTTCTACTTTCACTTCTACGATTGTCCTTGCTCTCATCGTAGTCGTCGTAATCTCTTTTTCGTGATCGACTCCGATATTCCTTTTCCTCATGACTGCTGCTGCTCGAACTTCTGCTTCTGCTCCGCCTACTTTTACTAGATTTGCTTTTGTCACTACTACCGTCTTCAGTTCTTCCTTCTTGACGATTTCTTTCAGTTTCTTCTTGTCTAGATTTGTACTCTTCATATTTTTCACTATCTGTAGTTTAAACAGGTTTAATTAAGAATAAGTAATAAATTTTAACAAGGTCATCAAAAAATGCACTAGAAAACCATCTGACATTTCTGAACTAGAAATAGTTTGAATGTTTTTGACTTACTTATAACTTTAGAGCTTTTCTTGTACTCCTTGGCGGAAACGATATTAATGTAAAACTTGGAAACGGCTTCCATTTTCCCACTTATACTCAATCGAAGAATAACACGATTATTATCTTCATCAAACGATTCGATCTGCATAAAAAATAATCATACTGATTAAACCAATTTAAATAGTGACTGTCGTAATCGTAAATTCATTGTAACAAAAATCATACCTGGCCGTAGTAACCTCTTTTGCTGCCTTTCGTGATAACTGCGTAGCCTCCAATTTTAAACGTCAGGTCTTCTTTTTCTGCATCATTGTTGGCATTTGAAGCTTGTGGCGCTATATTTTTATTCGTTGGTTCGGCTCCTAGTCCCATTCCTTTCGGTCTGAGTTTCGGTTCCGACATCTCCACAACTCTGTATAAATAGCAATATTAATTTAATTAATTGTTTTTGATTGGATAACGAATTAATTTTCTAGTGAAGACTTACTTCTTATTTCTGAGACCAATTCCTTCGGTTTCTTTCCAACCCATGCCACGCAGCATAGCTAAACCAAATTCCTCGATAGGAATTCGCTCGTAGTCATCCAACGTGGACTAAAAGAAAAGTGGAAAGGAAATCATGATTAAGCTGTGTCTACAAAAATTCCAATTTAGAGTTGTGATTCACAACTTGTGAATATATTTTATCTTTAACTTCTTTGTACCTGTTCTGGACGAAGAGAGACATCCATGTTATCGTCTTCTTCATATCCTTCGGGAATGCGATTTTGAAACAAAAGGGGAATTTTGCTGTTCTTGCTTTGGTGTGAACCTTCAAAAGAAGTCCCCTCCAGAAGTTCTTTAATAGCTTGTTGCTTCAGTGAGTTACTCGTTTCCGTACTCGCGGATGAATTCTCCGATTTTGTGGCTGCATCATTACCATCAGTTTCAGTATCCGATGACGGTGCTTTTCTCGAGTCGGCTCTCCACTCGTTTTTCGCAATCAATGGAATCACTAACGCTTCTTTTTTTGTCACTTTCTTCTCCTTTTTCCTATCACAAAAAAAAAAACAATTCAGTGAACGCTTACCGAAAACATTAAGCATTAAAATTAGACATCTATAATTATGATGTCAACAATTAGGCGTCTTACGACATAATCTGGTTCCCATCCAGTCCATGGATAAAATCCGGCTCCTCATCCTTCTCTTTGTCGTCGTCATCATGAAAGGCCTTCTTGGAGGCTGCTGGAGCGCACTTCTGAACCGTACTTTTTATCGGCGTCTTTTTATTTATTATTTTAAAAGATAACATTTTACAAGAGGGTGTTGAATTGAATTGAATAAAGGTTAAGGCAGCGAATAGAATTTATTCCTATAAATCCGACCCACACTTTCTGATAACTAATTAAGTTAATTATTTAAACAGATTAATATTTCACCTTGAAAGTATAAATGTATTTTAATTATTTTTTCTCGGTTTGCGAGATTTTCCTTGTTCCAACATTTGTTAAAATGTCCTTTAAAAGTCAGAATCTGACTGTCAGATATCCCAAATATTCTGGCTGTTGACACGCACACGCACAGATACACAATGTTTCCTTTAATTAATTATTCGCTTTTGGATAATATCACTTAACTAAATGTTAGGATCTACATAATCATAAAATAATGAAGTTTCTCTTCTCTAGCTCTAATGTTTGATTTCAACTTTCACTTGTGAAGTTCTTGCTTTGGTTTTTGTTTACGTCTTTCTCCGTGATTTCAATTTGGCTGTTTGTTAGGCTGTGCACTGTGCAGGCAGTGGTGAGTGAATTGACCACAGTGTCTCACGTGGCCCCAGGCTGCACAGATGGTTCAAGCCCATCTGAAACGAAAACATTTTTCATTATTCATTTCTGTAAATGCATGTTGAGCATGTTAAATGCAAATTGCAATTTGCAATTTCTTTTTTGCATAATTTTTTAAAACTATTTATTCGAAAGTTAGGACAAGGAATTAATAACACAACAACCAATTGTTAACTATAAGTGCGAAAGTGTTAACTGCGGTAGGTAATGGTGTAGTGCCCAGATGATAAAGGAGTTTAAAATAAATTGACGTAAAATGTTGAGGAAATTGATTTCACCGGTGACAGTCTCCATGTCGGGGAAGGCATGGGGAATTAGTCAGACTCAACGACTTCCTGCCGTCGCACCGGTTATTTCTGCTGGAGTTAACCATTATAATAATAACAGTCAGTCTAGGAATATTCAGACAAGTCAACATCGATACGATCTCATGGAGTTTTTTGATGACAAGAAGAACTGGGGTGAAACTCAGGTGCGCACAGGAAGATCATGGAGACTGGACGAATTAAGAATTAAGAGCAATTCGGATCTTCACAAACTGTGGTATGTTCTGCTGAAGGAGAGGAACATGCTTATGACTATGGAGGCGGAGTCTACTCGCCAGGTGGAATTGTTTCCAAACCCGGAAAGACTTGATAAGGTTAGTTCCTAGTTGATGGGTATTTATTTATGTATACAATTGGAAAGCGATGAGTCGATGGATCAGAAGTTAAGAATATAATTGGCATTGCTGAATTTTTATTTTATCTTAAAGGTTGAAGAAAGTATGCAGAATTTGGAAACAGTAGTTCGTGAAAGAAATAAAGCGTATCACCTTCTGGAGACGGGTGAGACAGGAGAGAGACCCGGTGCGGAGGAGGAGAATTTCTTGGGTTTAATGGAGTACCGACAATTTGAAGAGCACACTGTTCCAAGGCACGAGAATAAGCCTTATTTAATTGCGAAAAGAGATGAGCCAAAATCGTCACGACAAGAAAAGTCATGGTTCTTAACTAGATGGATTCGTAAACAGCTTAAAGAGCAGAAGAAGCAGTTGAGGTATGCTGGTTTTATAACAATGGCTTCATATTTTGTGACTATGAGTTTTAAAGAATGGCTTTGTAATAATGGTTATTGTACAAACTTGTAGGAGGGACCAGTGGGAGGTCATTCAATTACTCAGGAGGTTTCCAAACCTGGATGTGGAAGCCCTTAAAGAGAAGTATCCTAATGTTAATGTCGACAGGTATGTCGATCGGTTTGTGAAAGATGTTATTCCTGGAGCTTTCAAATCATCCGTATAATAGTTGTAAATGAAGTAGAAGTCAGTAATGTCAATCAATAAGATAATGGCATGAGTTAACAGTTAACAATATAATATTGTTAATATTAATTTTTATTAATTAGTACTATAAGTAGGTATGAAGTATGAAAGTTAAGGAACAAATAAAAATTACAATTCGCGTCCGTGTTTTGTTTCACATTTTCCAATCTGTGGTATCAATTTTATTGATTCAGACTTACTGTACCAACACTGGATTTACGTGATTATTGCAACTTCAATACAGGTTAAATATTTACTGGCACACTATTTTAACTATAAATCAATATTCCCCACATTGAAATTCAATTATGATTTTTAGGGCTAATCAATGTTTATTGCAATGTTTTATCTTCGCATACACTATTTATATAGTTGGTCAGCTACAAAGTACATAAAGAGTTTCACGTTTAAAAGTATACTTCGTTGTTTGAATAATCTTGTATTAAAATTTGTTAAAGGCTTAAACTATCTACGCGTTCGAAAAGCGTTCCTATTTTCATACTTAACTTTAAATGGCAACATTCGAGTTCTATCTCTGTCACATCTCCAACTAACCTAGGCTCGTATTTGAAATGCACGGAGCAAGGCTTTGCGATGTGTTAAAAGTCTGTTTTGCGGAAGCATTAAATTTTGATATTTTCTTCTTTATCAACCAAGTAACTAATACTCAAAGGCGTACTCATTTTAAATCTTAATCGCTATTTGTGGTTACTTCTAAGAATCTACCTTTGTCACTTTGATTAAGGAATGTTAAATGCCAACGATTTTGCAGCTGTACGATTCCAGCATCATCAGCCTCTTCTCCTTGTGACTCCTATAAAAATTTTAAACACGTTATCCACCTTTGTCCATATGTCAGTTCAAATTACAATTACTAAAATTGTAAGTTTTTCGTACAATTATACAGGACAACGCTTCACTTCCGTTGTCAGAAATATCCAAATTCATCAGAGGTGATCCAAAAAGCGGATTCTTTTCTTGGGTTAGTTCAAAAAGTTGTAAGGAGTACTCCGTGACGATGACATACGCGTGACATTTTAAACTTTTCTGAAACAAATGAACACATCAATGACGTCACCGTTTATATCCCCAGTAAAATAAATGTAGATAAAACTTTCTTTCAAAGTAGCTTACAGAATGTGCCATTGGCTTGGTATAAATGTACAATTTCTCTAGCAAATCATTTGCGGCAGATTTGCTAGAGCCAGCCAAACTGACATCCAGGAACTCACTTATGAGTCTGATACAATTTGGCCAAGGATGATCCTCTCGTCTAATCACTGATACTCCTTGCGTCAATTCTATTGATACTGAATAAAAGCATTTTCCTTCGACACACCCTCCCTTACATACAGATGTAACAGAACCCTCTCTGGAATTTGAAACAGATTCGTGCAAAATTCACTTCATTTCAAAGTACTTCTCGAACAAAAGGGTCTACCTTAAGAACAAAGTTACAGGATGAAATTGATTCAGATCGCCGATTCTCATCATACAGCTTTCTTCTGACAGGTCTTGGCAAACATTTTCCACATTTACAACTCCAACAAAAGAGACATTCTCTTCTTGGTTTAGAAGCCAGGATTGAATGGTTTTGCATGTTGGCATTGACAGAAATGGGATTCGGATTACGTCGTGCAGGCAGTTAGTAACGCGTGAGAGTGCGTACACCATCAAACTGATCAGTGACTCAGTCTTTTCAAAATACCCAGGTACGAATTCTTTAAATTCTGTCAGACATGATGCGTGGTGTACTTCCAGAATTACGAGTGAGCAAAATTCAGTATCGGTGACCTATTTTAAAGTACTATAATTCATCATGGCCTGAACTTAATGATTCATTGTTTGTTTTTAAATCCGTACCAATATCTGTTGCACAGTCCTCAAGGGAATTGCATCAATAATTCTGAAATTGTCCTCAAAATGACTGCATTTAAATAGATGCTCCTCAGTCAGGGCGATCAATGTTTCGTCCAATAAAGTGTCAACCTGCATGAAACAAAGAGACATTATCAGTTAGCATATTATTAACTATTTTATTGTTTAGTTTGCTAAAACTTTTTTACATATGAAATTTTAATCTTTCTCTTGGTGGTAGTCGTTGTGTGTTCAAAGATGCTATTTAAAAAGTCAGTCAAATTTTCTTTAATGCGATCTCGACTGTTAAGCGTATGTCCTTCGATATCTTCAAGACGGCATCCCGTGTCACCCAAGGCCAATGTTTCTACTACCACATCCGGTCTTGTATTGTTTGGGTTAATGCTACCCTCCGAATCCCCAGAGAGATTTAATTGATTGGATGAAAATGACTGAGGCAGCCAAAACTCGTTGTCGCCAATAATCGAGGAGCGCTTTGTAAAAGCCGTGGACTGGAAATGGACAGGAATGGATTCTGATAAAGGTGGTTGCGTCACCTCCGGTTCTAGTGCTTTCCTTTTCTCCTCATCGTAATTCCAACAGTGCCCGCTAGGGTCACCGTTGAACTGAACCTTTTTCTGGCATGAATTATCTTTCTTCACATCAACCTCTTTCTCCGTACAACTGGTCTGTTCAAAATTCCCTAGGGATGTCTCTTTTTTGCAGCGACTACAGAACGCTGTATTATTGTAGGACGCAGTCGGCTTCACTTTAATGAGACGCTTCAATTTGGGCCTTGCCGTAATGTGCTTATGTTTATAGAACTTGCTATCAAAAGATAATGACAATCTGGAGAAAAGTTCATTCGTTTGATCAATTTCACTGTCACCAGAGGCACCGCCGGATGGTTTCAACATCTTTGAAGAATCTTAGGTAATAAATGGCAAATCAAAGATGATCTCTGACGTACTCTGAAATTTCTGTGAAAACGACTTCTGCATTTTTCAGGAAGGGCACGGTTACACGGAGAATGCAGAAACGAAACTAACCAGTGTAGTAAAAATTCATGTTATACAATTAAGTTTCAACGTGAGTCTGGAGTGGAAAGTAATACGTCTTAGTCTTCAGTCAGAAATGAGCAGTCATGTCATGGACTACTTCAATGCGGGGAAAGTTTATCCTGACTGTGTCGCAACACATTTCTCTATACTTTTCCCTGTTTGTGTGCACAACTTGTGACAGTGTTGGAACCAACAACTGCATACAAAAAGGATGTGTATACAAGAGTTACGAGTTTCGTTCTGCTTGGGTACGAAATTGCATGGTGCATTGCTTATTCCATGGTGCTACTCGGCTTGTGGTCGTTTCAACTGATTTTTCCTTTCCAGCTTTGGGAATTCCCGTCCCAACTTCCCCAATCAACTTTCTCTACATCTCAAATGCCAATCTGAGAGAGAACAACGGGTATTTCGCTGCCTTTCTTCATATTCATAATATGGAAATGTCCCGTGCTTTCGTTTCGTGCGCTACATACATAGATTTACCGTTTACTCACATGATCGCCTCGGATCGGTTTCCTTTTTGTTTATCTAAATTTCTAAACATACTACAGAACCTGTCTCTCAACTCTCGGTTTGGAAGGAATATAAAACAAATAACAAACGGCCGTTGAGCCAACAGCCTCTTTTCATTTTCCATTTTCATGTATACCTCAGTTTTTTCCCTGAGAGTCTTTTTTCACATTCTGCGTGTTAAGTTTGCTCTACTTCTCCGGAGGTTATGTACTAAGTACGTACTATGATAAATGAGCTTGATTTTATCTTCCGTCTTTTACCACCGAAAATATTCTCAATTTCTCAGACTTCGTGAAAGCGGAAAAGCAGGAAAATAAAGACCTGGTGGAAAAATGCGATGCATATGAAGTACCACTGATTTTGCGTTAAAGATAAACACTTTTTTAACGCAATTGTATGTATTTATCTGTAAGACATTTGGCTGGGGATTGGCTCCGCTATATCGCTATAAAGTTTATAATATCTAAAATCTAAATATTAATATCTCTAACAGTAAGAAGACACATATTTTTGACATGATAGGATGAGGATATTTTATTATTTTTGGGGACATCTGCCCGTTGAGCATGAAACCATCTCATGTCACAGTAAGAAAAAACCGAATTTGGGACTGTCCATAAATTATACTATCACAAAATTTAAAGTTTATAATACATATCTAACTAAAATCTAAATATTAATATCTCTAGATTCTAGAAAGTAAGAAGGCACATATTTTTGACATGATAGGAGGATATTTTATTATTTTTGGGGACATCTGCCCGTTGAACATGAAACCATCTCATGTCACAGTAAGAAAAAAGCAGAATTTGGGACTGTCCATAAATTATACTATCACAAAATTTATATACGATTTATATATTAAAATTTAACGGAGATAAAGAATCGGTTGACCGTTTTTGTCGTTTTCGAGAAAATTGGTAAAAACTATTAAACAAAAGCTGTCCAATTGTCATAATAATGCATCTAAATTAATAGAATTTGACGGAGATCAAGAATCCGTTGATGATTTTTAAAATGTGCGGTTTTTGCGGCAAAATTGGGAAGAAATGTTTAATGGTATGTGTATGTTATTACGTTTATAGCCCCGAAACTCCAATTTTTACGAAATTTGGTAGGATAGAACTCGACGAGATGAGTCGAATGACACCCAATCTCATGTGGGGCAAAGCACATTTTTTAGTGACCTTAATGGGTCGCCCAATTTCTATTATTTCTATACACTAATACAATAGTTACGGTAATTGAAATCATTACTAACTAACGTAACGTAAATGAGGATTTCCTTCTTTTGACATAAGGTTAGGTTTGAAGACAAAAGAGAGTCCAGGTTAGGTTTATAGCACAAATGAAAAATACTCTAATTTAAGTTAGGTTGAGACGGGCCGCGGGGTTGAGCATATAAATTTTGTGATAGCGTAATTTATCGACCGTCTCAAACTTTGCTTTTGAACTGTACTAGTAACATGAGACGAGTGGAGATGCTTTATGAATGAGGGGAGTATTCGACAGAATCCTCTGACTGAACTTTTTCTACCTTTTCCACCTCACTGTATTTCTAGCGAACAGGAGAAATGGGCTGATTCACTTTTGCTGCGCTAGCAGTAAAACAAGTTAAAGTTGAAAAGTGTTTTGTTTTCCGGTGTCCAGCCCCAATTAAAAGTGCTTGTTTTGGGGAGTTTCACCTCCCGTTTTCGAACACAATAAAGCTATCGTGAGGCAGTTTGGAAAATTGTGAGAAAATGATTGGTGGCTTATTTATATACAATCATAAGGGAGAGGTGTTAATCTCCCGTGTTTACCGAGATGACATTGGGAGGAATGCAGTTGACGCCTTCCGGGTCAATGTGATTCATGCGAGGCAGCAGGTTCGCTCACCAGTTACAAATATTGCACGGACATCCTTTTTCCATGTGAAGGTAAGTACTAAATTAAAACATTTATCCAATAAAATTTCCTGTATGAATAGTCTCGAAATTAAAAATTATTCTCCTTTCTCTAGCGTTCAAATATTTGGGTGGCGGCTGTCACCAAGCAGAATGTGAACGCTGCAATGGTTTTCGAATTTCTGCTGAAGATAATTGACTGTATGCAATCATATTTTGGTAAAATATCAGAGGAGAATGTGAAAAATAACTTTGTTTTAATCTATGAACTTCTGGATGGTAAGTCTTTTTTCAAAGAAAAATCTGCGATTCTTGTTTGCGAATACATTGATTGAGTTAAAAATATTTATTTGTAGAAATACTGGATTTTGGATATCCTCAAAATACTGATACCGGTGTATTAAAGACATTTATTACGCAACAAGGAATAAAGTCTCAAACCAAAGAAGAGCAGGCGCAAATAACATCTCAAGTTACTGGCCAAATTGGTTGGAGGAGGGAAGGCATTAAATATCGAAGGAATGAGTTATTCCTCGATGTTTTGGAGTTTGTCAATCTTTTGATGTCTCCACAGGGTAAAAAAATATTTTTAATTGTAAGCATTGTTTTTCGTATGGAGTACATTTTTTTTTAACTTCTAATAAATCCAAACGAATGTAATTTATTTGCCCAGGTCAAGTTTTATCCGCGCATGTTGCTGGGAAAGTGATCATGAAATCTTTCCTTTCGGGAATGCCCGAATGCAAGTTTGGAATAAACGACAAGATTGTGATGGATAATAAAGGAAAGGTAAACACCGAGGAGCAAGTTCGGTCTGGGAAACCAGTGGTAGTCATTGATGACTGCCAGTTTCATCAGTGTGTTAAATTATCAAAGTTTGAAACAGAGCATTCCATTTCTTTCATTCCACCGGATGGTGAATTTGAGTTAATGAAGTAAGGAAATTATTTTAATGGTACTAATGCAATTCAAACGCATTTCTTTGATGTGGAATAAAATATTACTTTGAAAAATATTTCTGATTATTAAACAGATACCGAACCACCAAGGATATTTCACTTCCATTCCGAGTGATACCGTTAGTTCGAGAAGTTGGTCGAACAAGGATGGAGGTAAAGGTGGTTTTGAAATCAAACTTCAAGCCGTCTCTTTTGGGTCAAAAAATTGAAGTTCGAATCCCTACGCCACTTAACACATCGGGTGTTCAGCTAATTTGTATGAAAGGGAAGGCCAAGTACAAAGCCTCCGAAAATGCCATTGTTTGGAAGTAAGTGTAATTTATGATTATATACATTAAACTATTAATATCATATATACAATAATTATTTTGCTTAACTGATATTTTATTTGACATTGTAGGATTAAAAGAATGGCTGGGATGAAAGAAACTCAACTCTCTGCCGAGATTGAACTTTTGGAAACTGATACAAAGAAGAAGTGGACCAGACCTCCAATATCAATGAACTTTGAGGTAATTAGACCTTGAATGAAAACGGACAATAGTATAAAACCTCTAGATTGAAGAATATGCATATAATTTTTGTTTCTGTTGCTTTTGTCTACCAGGTACCGTTTGCACCATCTGGATTTAAAGTTAGGTATTTAAAGGTATTCGAGCCAAAACTGAACTATTCGGACCATGAAGTTATAAAATGGGTGCGATATATTGGACGAAGCGGTCTGTACGAGACACGTTGTTAAACTCTGGAAAGTTTAAAAATATGCAAAGATGTGGGTATTCTGCCACAGGTTACGATGTCTGCATGAAACTAAGAATTTCACACAAAAATGAAATCTCTTATTATAGATAAAGATATGTAAAACATAATGAAACAAAATACACAAACTATGTATTATTACGTAAGTACATTATACATGATGTCATAAGTAGCAGTGATGATGTTTAGGTAAATATTGTTATCACTATCAGGATTCATTATAATCTTTCAGTAGATGTGTTAGAGAGCAATGAATAATATGCATGAAGAGAAGAATTGATAAGAATTGACGATGAATGAATAAACTCTGCACGGGAGGGTGTGTTTGCGTGTTGAAGCCATAATTTATAACAATAAAAATCAAAACATTGTATGCTTCATGCTATACTTTTAGCTTACCGTTCTTTATTCCTACTGCCTTAATAATTAATTCATTTTTCTAATCTCCTTTCACTCATCCCACACGTAGCATATCCTGAGTTGAAAACATCTGCTCAGATCAACTTAAAAAGTGCATGGGATACATTTAAAAAAGGAAGACATGAAATGATCAGACGGAGAAAGCCATAGTGTAAGCGGAGAAAGAAATGTATATTTGCGTAGGCCATGTGAGAGGAAAAGGAGGTTGTCGCGGGCTTCCTGGAAAGCCTTACATCTGCTATCGATCTCCAAGTGTCTGGCACTATCCCTCTAGGAACTAGGAATATTATGTGACTAAAAGCAGTGCATGTGCTCTTTTCAACTAATCACTGAACACGTTTTCATTTTTACGTCGTACTTTTTCAAGTGAATTAATTCTTAACTCTAATTAGGCCTATTTTATAATCGCCTTCTTTTAATGCTTAACAGCTCTTGTGTTTCTTCTAAACAAATTAACCTCAACATTTTGACGAAAACAGACATTAAAGACTCAAAGAATTTACCGTCCTTTATTTGAAAAGTTGAAGTTTAATTTAAAGTTCATCGTTTTAATACAGCTTCTGCTTCACTTAATTTCCCGTTCCTCTTGACTTGAATCTTCAAAATAACTAATCTAACACCAGCAGACAGAGAGGGTGGTGTGGGTGAAAGAGAAAGTGGGAGAAAGAGCTGGATAACGCTTTCACCTGACTCACAATTTTCCCCAGTTACTGACAGTTGACTCTAACCGCTGTCACGTAATAATTTACTACAAAACAATACGAGATCTTTCACTAGCTTATTTAAGGTGAGTTCTATTTGTGCACTGATTAATTATTTAATAACTAATAATAATATTAATACATTTGATCAAACTAATCGCTTATTAAAGGAATAATAACCTAACTAAACTAAACAGCTTCATCGATCATTTCGCAAATGATCTTGTCAATTGACAATCCTTTCTTTAACTATTTTTTCTTGACCCTTTAACGCTAAAAGTAGCTAGACGTCTGGTTATTTTCTCAGTTTTAATTTTTGCCCTTATTACGTTACATCCAATAAGAGTAAATGTCAAGAACTGGTGTGGTGTGGCTCAGAGAAGAATAATCTCATTGAGTAATCTTGGGATTATTCATCGACCCGAGGTCGTGAGTCGTGACGTGGACTGTTGATAATTAGCATAAAATTACATTTTATTGGTCTCGATCTTAATATGTATACAGATTACAATTTTTTTCTGCTTCGCGATAAACATGTGGTCAGTAATAGGAGACGTTTTTAATGTGACAATTAAAAACGGCAGAATTAATGCAGACAACTTTTAGTAATTAGCATAAATTTCTTTGAAGCCCTTTATAGTAGTTGGCCAAATGTGGGTTGATGTTGATACTATATAGTCACTTATTGACTGGGTGGTGTTACTTTACTTCCACACTTCGTGTCAGAGGAACGAGGGGCATAACATTTTGTTGTTGTTGATGTTTGGTTTTAGAGACGAAATTCATGAATTATTTTATGCATGATACTTTCACCCTGTGTATGCATAATTCTACGTGTGTGGCTGTATCGTATAATTTTGGAATTACTTTTTCTTGCAAGACGAGAAGGGACATAATGCAGCCTATATTATATAGGAGAGGACATTAAACATTTCAGCAGGTTGTCCTCAATTCCTTCGGGACCTCGAACAGGTGCTCGTGGTTGCATGTTCCGTCGTAGTCGATTTATATAAAAGAAGGTTTAGATCAGAATCTACTCGCACAGAAGGAAGTTTGTTGAAAAGAATAATTTTATGTTTACGTTCGAAGTAAATTCAGCAACACAAACAACGTAAAAGATCTCACTTTTGCGTTTTGTATGGTCTGTCATTTTCCAAACTTTATTACAACTGGATGTAGTTTTAGTTCCATTATTTGCAAGAAAGGGCCTGGGTATTTGTGCGAGATAGCAACAGTCATTCCATCACGGCGGCCACAACGATACACCCATGTCATAGTGATGCATACTGGAGCCCGATTAGAAAATTGCCATTCTTTACATTTTTATTTGTAATCTTGAAAACTTTGAGCTCGTTAAGTTGAAGTTTTGTACTGGAGAAGTCGACTTCATTGCTCCCATTTCCATGAAAGAGATACTTACATAAACAATTTCAAATGAGACTCATTATTTTCCCGCAACTGTTTTTTATTTTTATTAGTTTTTTCTTCTGGTTTCGGGTTCATATTGTGCAGAATTAATTTAGGTGCTCATTCACTTTCTTCCCAGTTTCCTCTTGCTTATGCATGCTGCAATAAGCCAGAGATCTCCCGTTCTGATAGCGTTGAGTTGAGAGGAAAAAAAGAAGTGCACACACCAAGGCATCAGATAATGCATTCCGATTTTCCTTTCTCCTCAGTCTAACCCTTCCTCTCCAAACTGATATAATACAAGTAAGGGCCGAGAATGAAAAGGCTTGGATGGAAAATGCTCTATTTGTTCCATTCAGGAGAAAATATGTACATCCACATCTCTCTTTCTCTCTCTCTGCTTCCTTGGTCCTGGTTTAGGAACATACGTAACATTCACACAGCGACGTAAGGGAAACAGGGACTTGTTCTTTCAGGATGCGATTTTCGTAGAGGATTGTGGCAGTTCCGAGGAAGAAAAGAAAGTGGAGGATGAGAGCATCACAAGAATTCTGATCACTTCTGTCCTGAAACTAAAAATAAAAATAGCATAATAGAAATTCACTGCCTCTCTTTCCAAGTCTCCCGGAAACTGTGCACGATACGTAAATACAGAGGTTCGAAGGGCTCACGGCTCACTCTCTTCAATTCTCCGTTACATAAAAA
>VYYJ01003491.1:0-16456 GCA_021029165.1 Cyphoderus albinus | reverse complement strand
TAAAATGTGTTCCATCGTGTTCGCAATAATCGATTTGATAGTATTGTACAATTAGTTAATTAAAATTAAGAGATATTTACCATGCGTCTCCTGGTTAGTACACACCAACAAATAATATACAAATGAAGATCAACTAAAGGTAGAATTTTGTGGAAAACTGTTTTGTAAAGGGCAAAGAGCCACAGATCTCACTTTCACATGAGTTGAGATTCTAAAATCCAATTTGGATGGATTCTAAAACGTAATAATTCCTAGGATTTATAGAGCATACTTTTTAATTTTTCTTTGCCATCACACTTTTGTCAAACGTTAAGGAAGATATTTTATGACATTTCAATATGCGTTGTCTCGACTCAATATTTCTGCTATGTATCTAGTAACTAACAAATTATCACAAAAACGAAGTGTTTATATCTGAAATGTGATGTTGTGGACGATGATGATGGATGTGGAGTGGCAGAAATATTTCATCCCTGAAAGTGCACTTGTCTTGACTACTTTAGTAAATCCGGTACTTTACTAACTATCTAAAACGCTCCCCCACTTTTCTCACTTCATGGTTTATGTAAGACAAGTTAAACGAAAACGTTTCAGTACACGACGTTTACTTGACTGCTATGCTCCAAGTGGATTGGCTTAAAGCTGCCAGCTGGCTTTCTCCTTAAAACTAAGCAAACTTTACTGATTCCATGTTTCATCTCCACTTTGCCATAAGTTAAAGGTTAGCGACATAAAACATTCAAATGTCGTATTGTGTTTTCTTTCAACATAAAAAATAACCTCGGTCCACAGACATTGAACATAGGCAAGCCCACTGAAACCCTACCTATTCCAAGCCAAAAGACTAGACCCAGAGGATCTCTCTTCTTTCATACTAAAGAGTGAATAGAATTTCATCGCAAGTAAATAGTAACCGGCTTTCATATATGTACCTATGATAGATTTGCATGAATATTAACGACTTCATCCATGACATAAATAATTTGTATATTATTAACGGCTTCCAGCGTAATTTTTAAACTTTCGACGATGTTTAATAATTACAGTTATGTGATTCCTACATTTATGCTTCTATTTTTTCCATTACTATTTTATCTATAAGAATTTTATAGGAAACCTTAAGTGAACCTAGGAAAATTCAATAATTTTCTTTACAAAGTCTAAAAAACAAATATGCCAAAATCACATAATAAGAGCAATCTGTCTGATTGTGATTTTGATAGCTAATAAGCTTCAACCCCCTTCCAGAATTATACATTATTAAGGCGAATCTGCAAAAGTGAAATCATAAAAATATGCGTCTGAGTTACTACAAACATTTTTGTCACATTGCTCGTGAAAGCATAAACGTAAAAAATATACTTGTTCTGGCGTACCACAAGTTACTCCCCAACAAAAGGGAAAATGTTGATTTTTGGATGATCCTAAGTAAACACGGAATGCTAGATTTACTCTACCGAACACGGAAAATTCGCTACGCTGCTCTCTATTGCTCTTTCAACTCAGATGTTGCCTCTCCAGCGCAATATTTATTAGAAGTATTCCCCACGGAATATTATATTAATGTTCAATCTACAAAATGTATGCCATTTCTTTCAGTGACTACCCCTCTTTGTATAAGAACCTGTTACATTGAGCAGCTAGATGAAAGTGCCTTAATATCTGCTGTATATCAGTGTAACATAAAATGGAAATTTATTCTGATTGGAATTTCTGCGTGTTGCACATTATATGGTGAGCTAGTGCAGTGGAAAATAAATGATACACTCTTTCTGAAGTTAAATTTATAAGGCGAAGTAGAAATTTCTGGGCACATTAATTAAATTATACGAATTTTTGGATATTGATTAAAAATAAAATTTCAAACAAGAATCTGTCCTGGACACTTTCCCCATCGCTTTCATTTCATCAATCTGTTTGCAGATAACTTTCAAAATGAACGTAGTTTTTAATGGATTAAGTTTAAACTAACACTAAAATAATCTAAAACCTATGATGTTCATTTACCTTCAGGCATGTTGAAAACTTATATTTTTAGTTAATTTCAATAGTTCTTAGACTAGAAAAGTTTTTAGTTTAGTAAGCTGAAGCAGTCTGTAGTCGTAGTTCGCAATTTCTTGGGAGACTTTGGACTCAACTGACTTTGCATCCTTTGTGCGATGCTTCTCTTGCAGCGAAGTGGCAATTCTGTCGGCTTAAAAGATCCACCATCGTGCATCCGGTTCTTTTCAAAGAAGAAGGTACTATGGAAAAGGCAGGAAAAACTTTTTTCTGTGTAGCTAAACAGAAGGGAGAAAGTGTAGTGTCCTTAGTCCTTGTCTGTGTGTCTGTCTCGTGTAAAAGTGAAGTGAACTAACCAACCAACCAGTGGGATAGAAGCCACAAACTCACGACTCGCAACCACCCAGCATCCACCCACACATGCAATACTACTAACATTACCACAAGGTTCCGTCAGAAGAAGTGTAGTTTCCAAATAGTACGTAAGACTGAAGATTTTTTTCTTTCTTTCCTTTCCTTCACTGTCCCTGCTCTTCTCTTATTCCCTTTTCTATACCGTTTTTCATTCACTTCATTTTAAGACGAATTGTTGTGTGAACGAGTGATGTATGCATACAAGGGCTAAAGTAAAAGTGGAGATAACTTACTATAGCACTTTTATGTAACCCATATGTACATTTGGAAGTTACAGATTGAAGCCCTACAGTTATAGTGAATGTATATTTCTAGCCTTATCTAGCTTAAGAGTTATATGTGTGTTAGTAATATGTTCTCTGTACTTTATTCTTGTTGCATTACACTTCGTCGACTTTTCCGTTTTGAAAAAAAGTTAATAAAACATGATGGACTGGTTGATGTGGTGAGCTTTGTACAAAGGGAATGAGAAAAAAGAAAAATGTGTAAATGGAAAGTGACTGACGAAGGGCACACTCCGTCACAACTAAACATACTGCTGCCTGACAAGATTACAATGGTAAATTGGTACTATCCACTTGCACAGTGGGCATATGTATTTTACCACGAAAAGGAAGTTGGGAGGAGGTGAAAGAAACGGTGACTACTCAAATAATAGAAAATGGAATACTATGGGAAAATAATGGCGAAACTAGAGGTACGCTTATACATAAATATGTGATGTATCTCATCTTTTCAATACGTGCCAAGGCCGAGAAGCACAACAAAGACCCAAGTGTAGTGAACGAAACCAGTGACATGACAATGCCGACGAAGAGCAATCGTGATATTATTATTTTTTCTACCAGACACACTTGCTTATGAGGACTGCACAGTTAGATCGTACGAAAAACTTTACTGGGTATGTACATTACGCTTCCTCCTCACTTCATTTCCTGTCACATTTGCTTCATGTGACATTTTTTTCTGATGGAGGACGAACGAGAAAAAAAAAGTTGTAATCATTGTCATCGCTGTCCTCGTCGTCATCATCGCCACCATTTTCTAAATGAAAGTGGAAAAGTACCCCTTATAGAGATATAATTTCCATAACTTTTGCTCACTTCTTCGATCGAAATGGATGACAAAGTAGTTCGCGTATCTGCGACGCAAAATGCCAAAACAGTTCATAAAACTTTCAACTAGCGCGGATACCAATTTAGGTTTGTCACAAGCTTGTAGATTCAAGCAATTTGTAAATTGCAAAGCATTAATTTCACTTTTGATTGAAACAACATTAGGTGTGCATATTTTATTTCGTGCCAGAATTGTTTAGGAATATTTAAAAGTGGGGATCATGTTATGAGTCGATTACAACGGTGCGTAGACCAATGATTCTCCGTCCTTTACTTCCACCTCCTTCAACACTCAAAAGACACTGTTTCTCCTCAGGTTCTTGACTAGTTTTGGCAGTACTTCCTACGAGAATTTGCGTCAGCTGACTAGTTGCTGATACAGCACCTCCACCTCCTCCACTCACTGGTAAACTGTGCTCTTGTGGTTGTTGCTGTTGTTGTTGCGAGAAGCAAATCATCGAGTCACTATCGTCATCACTGCACACTTCTGTGTCACAACTTGTGAAGGTCGAGCAAAAGGATCGACAAGTGCAAATTGTGAGCACGAGACAAAGGCTCAGTGTCAGACCGATTAATGCAGCAAGGAAGAAAATCCACCAGTTGGACACAACAATTGGTGAAGAATTTGTTGCTGATTTGGACGCGGCCGCGGCTGAGACCACCAAAAAGCTGATGGATGAAGAACGTCTTGTCGAACCACTCTGACCACCGTCACCTCCGTCGTTGCCGATGAAACTGCTACCGCTCGTGACAAGATATAAGGCTGTTATTGTTGAAAATATAAAAGTTGATTGTGAGACTTTTGTTGCTGACATCCTTGATTTGCTTTCTCGACTTTTGTCTTTTCTTCGTTTTCCTCTTCTGGGGCGACTTTCATTTGGAAATTATTCTTTCTCCAGAAATTAGACAATAAAAATTATATACCTTTCCTCCCCAATTGCTAGGAAAGATCTGGACAGAAGTGCTTCAAATTATCAGTACTTGAAAGTATGTGGATGTAATTCTCAAAATTCCATCGGCTAGAACACCCCATGTAGACAGCACTCCCAACTGCTTTGAATTATTAATTTCTTCTCCTCCCTATCGTTTTTATTATAACGGCACAGGTTTGTAGAGGAGATGAGATATGTAGCGCGCTCAACGCTATTTTCCGGCCCACCCTTATGAACAAGAATCTGAGTGTCTGCTCCCCGAGCTACTTTTTTACTTTTTCCTTTGATTTTAGTCATACTCATACTCACGAATTCCATCCCACAAGGGACGACCGAGGAGAGTTGTTTGTAAGGGAAACGAGCACATTTACCAGGAGAATTTTTCTTACTACTACCATTGTATTGTATTACCTCAACTTTCACCGAATCATGAAAGTCTATGGGTTGTTGTTGTTCGAGAGTTGAATACAAACCTTTATTATTATCATTACCATACCACTAATATTTATTCCCTAGCCATACAGAAACTGTAGTTCTGTCGTCGTAACTTTAGCTTAAGTGTGTCCACAAAAATGGTTCACTTTCTGTGGAAATAAGATAAAGATACATTATCATTCTTATGAATAAAACTGGCGCAGTTGTACTTTTTTATGAAAGACAACCACAACTTGAACCTCGGCTTTGAAACACAATCTGAAAATGTTTCATAAAAATCACGCAGTTACAGTTTGCAAGTCGGACAGCAACGTGTGTAATTAATGATAACTTGGTAGCGTTGAGAAATTCAGAGCTTTTGAACTCTCAAAAGTAATAGTTTCACCATTTTCACTGATGTGTCGCAAAATGAGTTAACGCATCAAAGAAAAAATTTCTTTCCCATCTCACAGAAATAAGGTGATTTTTTTCTTGGAGAAAATTTGTGAAAAAGTCACATTAAAATCAAACACAGCATTCAGAATGTAATGGCTCGATGAAAATTAATGTTGTGTAATGCCTGTGCTAAGTTGCTTTTGCGTGGGATGCTCGTTTTTCTGTGTGAGTTGAGAATCATATGTGCAGACGACCAAAGCAAAAACTCAACATTATTACAATGTAGACGTTAGTTTAAGTGGTTGTCAGTTGAAAATTCTCCTTTCGTTTTCTGTCTCCGGTGACCCTTTTATTAAGTATGTAATATAGTGAACGGCGACTACAAGCTAATTCAATTTTTACACCTTGACTTCTACTCGCGTACTTTGACCAGGTATAATGTTCAAGCCCTTCGAGTTCAGATATAAACGAAACGAATAAATCGTTCCTTTCTAACACCAACTCCACAAGTAAGAAACTCGAAACAGGAGAAACACTTCAGTCACGCTGTCTCTCTTCGAGGAAAGTAACAAGCAAAAGTAAGATTGCACTCCAGAAACATAAGATTGTTGGTATGTTCAACAGTGCAATTTTCCCTATTACTTTTCAACATGCTGCTTGACTCCCTTTTTTGAGTCAAGAACACACAGAGAAATAAAACTGACGATGAGAAGAAATGTCGCTCATCCACATTCTAAAGTACGTGTATTTATGCACGCATAAAACATTTTATTTGCCGAGCGACTGAATCCTGATCGCAGCGGTCAAGTAACAGAAGAAATATAATCGAATGTAGCAATAGTTCAAAAATTATAAGAACTCCGTATAATTTTCCTTCTTCAAGTAGTTTCGGGGACAAGTACGTAAATTTCCCGGTTGAAATGTTCTATAGTTCTTTGGAAGATGTTAGAAGAGAAATAGGAAAATCTGCTGCACTTCTCCGCTCTCGAGAAAAAAGTTGACGGTTCTTGCCCGTCCTGCATGAATTTACCAAACGCGAGAAAAAAATATCAGTATTTGGCTCTTTATCATAATATCGTAGGTGTTTTACATCCCTTTCTCCGAGTAGATGCTCATGAAGAGAAAGTTGTAAGTTGTAACCGAAGATATTTATGAAAGCGTTTCTGTAGGAAAAGTGTTTGTAGTATGCACATTATTGTTTACGATGATAGGGATACTTTTGACAAAAATATTTTCAACTTTTTATGTAGCACAAGTACAGACATACATATATACGTACACACAATATTCTTCGCAATTTCCGTCGTTTCTCTGTAATGTTGTCTTCATATCTTAGCGTAAATAAAACGTTCGTATCTCATCTCGCTTTTTCATTTCTCGGTTTTACGAAATATTTCTCGTTTTTCACGCTAAGTAGTATTGATTCATTCCAATTCCTTGAATCGGTTCCTAGATTGAAGAAATTTTACTGCCGGATAAAAATTCACTTCCAAACTGATTTGATTAGATTGAAGAAATCGTTCCAAAGAAGTCGTGTAATGCCTGTCTGTTTGAAATTGCTCTTTCACTTCTTGAGTAGATTTCTTTTTGGATGTTCCACGGAAAGGAAAAAGTAGGTTACACTTTTTTACGACGACAAAAATTTAAGCTGCCTTTTAATCTGTCACACACGCTCACAACAATCTAGGCAAAAGTGTATAAAAACAAAAGTAATGTACCATTATCATAGTCATAACTCACGAAAGACCTGTAAATTTCAAAACCCAGTACGTAGCTGAGAGAACGCTTTAATAAATAATTTTTAAAGTCTGCAACTGGTACAATGGCAGCATGTTGAGGGAGGGGAAACGCGGACCAGAGCGAGATGAAAACCTTTTGTTCCTTTATAGCTCACAAGCAGGTAAACGGATTCAACTGAAACTCAAGAATGTATGCTTTCAGCCTCCATCCAACTAAAGAATCACATTCACACGCACACAGCGTTCCCTTCACTTTCTCTAGCTGTGTGTACCAGTGAAAAGTTAGCTGATGACTAGCCGTGAAAAGTGAAATTGCACTTGCACAAGTACATAAAACTCAGCAGCAGAAAATCGAGAAAAAGAAGAATTGTGATCGCTGTTGCTGTGTAGCTTGTTGTGAAGAAAAGCGTTGTGCAGATTGAGATTCGCTCTTCAGAAAAGAAATAAACCACGAGATGTTGATGATTATATGTTTACCATGCTTTCTTTACTCGAACATGGAACAACAGAGACGGTAATATACGTTCTCTTTACTTGCTTCTCGTCTCTGAAAATGGAGACAGCATCATCTTCTCAGTGAACACAACACGTAGCCACATTCCTATATAGGTGTTCACATACACACACAACTGTGAGCTTTTGCCAAATCCTTTTACGACCCCTTTTGGAATTTATAGCCCGTCCACATGAATCAGCTGCTAGATAGAGAATGAAGAAGAGAGAGAAAAAGCCCAACCAAACGGAGCACCTCTACTTGTTTGTGTCTATTTCGCTATTTACAAATACATTACTCCGGCTAAAACGACGAACTCATACACGGAGAGCATAAAACGTTAGAAAAGGTCTTAAGTCTTATGGTTCTTCGAAAAGGGTAACTAGTTGAGTGAGATCCCAAATGAAAAATCCTTCTTCTCTGTTGTTTCAAAACTAATATAAATACGGATTTTTTCTTATTTTTCTCCCATCTCAACTTGTATAGCCATCGTCCATTCGATACTTACTTTTTGAGTCTACTCACTCTTAATATCCCCAGCGTCATTACTCGCACGATGGAGAAGGGCATTGATATAAGCACATTTACATGAGTGAAGACATAGTAAAGAACGTGTGCTAACAGAAAGGTTTTTATCACAAGCTTAGTCAGTTTTCATCGAAGAAGACACGCAAAATAATTTAGACGCGATTTCCCTGTTTCCTTTAATTCGCTTTCCTTGTCCTCTCGCTCTCGAAGAGCAATGCTTTGTGTGTAAAACCCTCCGGAATAATGTCTATATTATGTATGATAACGACTGCAGCTGATAAGGGAAAAATCATAACCAGAACCAGGTTTTCAACTGATGACACCACTTTTGTATGAACACAATCAAACTACTACAATCCCTCTTTCTGATTTGTTTGAAAATGGTAACAATGTGTAGTCACTTGAACAATTCAAAACTATTCCAGTTGCAGTTCCCGGATTTGTATACTCCGTATTTAACTCAAACGGCTTTTGTTATAGATCCATATATCGGATTCACTTTTTATTCTGGAATATTGCTCTTAAATCGAATGTATGCGGTTATTATATCAAAATAATCCCGTCTCAAAAACGTGCTCGCTCTTCACCAGAAATAAAAGATCGGCTTTGCGGCTCCAAAACATGGCTGTTATTTACATGTTATTGTAGCGTGGAACGATTGGTTTAACGCACCATATTATTATTAACCACTGCACAAGAAACAATGTAAATAAACAAATGTGCAATGTGCTGCGATTCCCCAGAAAATATAAAAATTGTTTCGGTTTCTCTGTTTGTTCTTCTCTACTTGAACAAAATTTGTGCGGGGAAACGAGAGAGCGATAAATGCACGAGATGAGAGCAAGGATGGGACTAAATGGAGGAAAAACGATGCGAAATGTAGTAGGCCGGCGTGCATGCTGAGAAAAAAACTTTCTCTCACTCTTTCCTTTTGCTCTTCTCGCAGAAATGCATAGAGCAATATCAGTGCTAGGGTCCACAGTTTAGAGAAGTACGTAGGTAGGAACATCAGCCTCCAACTCCGTTCATTTTCGAGCATCCCAGCTTCTCCATGTCTAATTTTTTCATCATCATCCTGCCCTCAATCCTTTCTCCAGTTGAGTGTTATGTGCTCCTTTCAAAGAGAAAGGAAGGGAGAACAACTACGATTGTGCACTATGAATTCTATCATGATTATGCTGCTTCTTTCCCATTCTATTTTCTGTTGATTCGCCTAGTAGTTCGTACATGTGCACGCGCTCTCTCCAGCACGGAAAACTTATAAAATATCCTGAAACTATACAGACATTCTGAATTGTATAAGGTAAGTCAGTCGGTATGCTTTGGTTTAGCATTCAAAAAGAATGTTGAAGACATAAACCTATATGTAGACTTGCAACTTCAAATAATACTGAAATTTCGACGGTACGAGCAAGAGAGAACATCAAAATTCTTACCATCACTACTGCTCATTCTTTAGCTCTCCAAAATGTTTATGTGCATCAATGGCAATATTACAAGTACAAATATTGGTATTTACCTTGTGCTACACGTATACTTTCCCTGTGGTTGTATAAAGTGAGGCGAAACATGGCTCGATTCAAATATGAATTTAAACCGTTAAAGTGG
Source organism: Cyphoderus albinus (assembly GCA_021029165.1). NCBI lineage: Eukaryota > Metazoa > Arthropoda > Collembola > Entomobryomorpha > Paronellidae > Cyphoderus > Cyphoderus albinus. Next base: position 6,816 of record VYYJ01003491.1, on the reverse strand, counting down.
GGGTTAATGAAAATGTTCTTAGTTTCATGGGCTAATGCAAGTAGGAAACAGCAAAGATTATTATTACTTGGTCAGTTTTAATATCAACAAACCAAACCATACAGGTTTTTTAAACAATGTTCCTTTTCAGGTCGAAGGCTCTCATAAACAGTATAAAAGTATAACCACTGGCAGCTGCACTGAAGTGAAACTGCAAAAAACGCCTCGCTCATATGTCTGAGGCAAGAATTTCGAGGCGCTGTTCAATGTGCTTACGTTTCATCTTTTATCCAGTTTCTTACCTTTATTGCAAAGCCTAAAGTGCACTGAAAGTGTTATCTATAATTATGTACACACCGTTATAACCATATTGTGAGGAGGAACACCGACTGTGAGTGTGGCTGTGGCGTTCCTTCTGCCGAGTTCTTATTGCCTCGTGTTCAAAGCAAACATTTCACTCGTTCGCTCGCTCTCTCGCTTATTCGTTTGCTCATCTGTTCTTGCTTCACAGGCAGAGGAGAAAGCAAGAGAGAATCTTTCCCTCTATCTCTCCCTCTCCATTTCACTTCTCCCAGAGTGTACGTACAGTCACAAAGTAGTACTCTGTGCATGTGTGTGCCTTGCCTGTGTCTGCGAGTCGAAGCCAGCAGGAGAACTATGATACAAGTGGAGAGGGCAAGTGTCTCCCGACGAGTGAACGAGCGAAAGAGAAAGTTGTTTTGTACGGCAGCGGTAGCATCATAGACAGGGACGTTCGGATACATCCTCTGGTGGATGCTGAATGCCTTTCTACAAGTTAGTACTGTCAGCTCTTGGAAGCGAGGGAAAAAAGAAGTAAGGAGAAAATGCTTTTATTGGAATAGTGGTGGTGGGCACTAGGAAAATAATACATTTCCTTAGATTACGATTTCTCCTATACTCTCCTTTCCACATTCCTTTATGGCTATTTAAACCACCTATCTGTCACGCTTATCTTGTTCGTTCATGTACGTCAGAGATATTTGAGACGCATCAGAAACAAAAATGCACATTTCTATCTGAGATGCCTTTATTGTTGGTTGGCAGCGGTGGTGGCGGCAGGCATCAAATGTATGAATGTACACATAACCTGTGTTTTGTGTAGCACACTTTTTTCTCTCCGTCAAACTAGATATGTGTATGATGCGCGGGAGAGGCTCTTCTTTGTTTCTGCGTACCTTTTCCAGCCTCTCACGTACACTAATATACTTCGAGCAAAGGGACACGTAGGAAACATTGCTTTCACTCTTTTTACCATTTATGTGCTTGAAAGATTTTATACAAAAAATTCAACTGCCATTTGTTGGCAGCTTCATTCCACTTTCTACTCTTTCTCCAAAGGTAACTTTTGTGATACGTCTTGCTTTCCAAGAGACCAGTGACACTCTGGACGTTAGGAATCCAACCGTGCGAATACAGGACGACGGTAAATGATGAAATAATAATAATTCGCCTTTTTATGGTGATTTTTTTGTGTACAAGCATGCATGAAAAATTATTAGAGTGATATACGTCAGGGTATGCGATTTGTGCTAATAAAAGTGTATCAACCAAGTCATCGCTAGCATTTACGAGTGTAAACCTAAAACACCCTACAGAACACTTAAAACAGGGCAGATCTGTTTCGTTAATGATTCATATGTACAGGGCGGAGAGAATGTTGGAAAAACGTTGTGGAAACGATGCTGCTTTCTTCCATTACTACTACAACCACTACACCACTCATTTACCGATTCTGCTAGCACAAGTTATTATTCCATGGTACATCTAATCGATAGATATATTCATGCACACATCCAATACGTATTTTGTACAGGCGCAGCAATCTTCAATAAGCTTATAAATTTTATGTATGAACCTAAGTTGGAGTTCAGATAAAATGTACTAGGAACTTGGGAAAGTAGCAGCTTATAGGTACTACTCTGCTTTCTTTTGCATACAAGCATCGCGAAAAACGGTCCACAGTTCACTCTGCTTCCGTTTTGGGAGTACTTTCACTGACTCTCACTACTCCCACTATCGTTTCAAGCAGAGGCAATTCCAAGATATGCATTCCTCGCACTGGTTCTACTAGGAAAGTTTGCATCCTTGGTACACATTGGAGGCAGCATCAGTGAAATGAAGAAAACTAGTCGAAATGCATTTTGGGACTCTGCCCTCTGCTTCAGCTAAGCTAATGTTATGTGTATGGTACTGAAATTCAGCCGTTTCACTACTTTTCTCTTTATGTTATGGCTAGCAAGAGTATCGCAGGCACATTGAAGCATGGCTAGGTCGTCGTTGATCGTCGCCACGCTTGTGTTGCAGATGGATGATGTCCTTATATTCACAAACTTAAGATTCTATAGGAGACTCCGGCAAAAAGATGTTTCGTAAGTAATAATAATAATCATTTGATGTACTCCGCTTTCTCCTTATGCATTCTTATCCTACTATAACAAAGAATAAATGTTAATGAAGGTTTTCATAAAAGTAGGCATTAAGCGTAAGCCACATTGCTCTCTCACACACATCAACGTGTTACTCTGAAAAAGGAAGGAAAGTGGTTTGTCTAGTGAGACAGGCAAATGAGAAAAAAGAGATTCAATAACTCAACCCAAACTCAAATTTACTTCGTTAGGGAAAGGACTTTTCCTTGACGAGGACGATGGTCTTCACTTGCTGTCTCGAATTTATTATGAGTATGCTTTTTTGTCACAACATGAACGACGAGATTAAAGACAACGCTCCGGCCTTTTCTTGTTTTTCCTCTCGACTATCTACCCAGTCTGTAAGTTTATTATCTAAAAATAAATGAAGTCATTCGTGTGAGTCATCAAATCATAATATCATGAAACTAGAAACTGTAAAGCTTACTCAAACTGCTCATCAAGCTGACGAGCCCTTTAGCTCGCAGTGTATTAATCTGCATTTGCCGTATTCGTCGTCAGTGTCTTGAATGAAATATTACGAAACAAACGGTATCGAAAAAAATTCAATGAAAAGAGAATGAGTTCCATCAAATAAATATGAAATATGAATTTCTATTTTAAAGTATCTATATTTATGACTGTTATTTGATAAAATGATTTGGGAGACATGAACACTGGAAAACACTGACCCATTTATGCTATTCATTCTTTTTTTTTTGTAAATGCGGTTCCATTCAGCATTTAGCGAAATCTAAAATTGATCTTGATAAAACATGAATAGATCATAATGACCATATCTAATTTAATTTTTGTTCTTTGAATTCTTTGATTAACCGAAACCTGCTAGACTGTAAATAACTTGACCAGAGTGCCAGATTAATGTGCAAATTTCACTGAAGTAACAAAATGAAGGTTTTAATAGTAGTTTTTTTATTTGCCTAAAATAAGTGGGAAATATTGCGAATTTTCCCTTCTTAGGATACATATTTCATATTTTGTATTAATGTTTCCTCAATTCTTCACGCACTCATCACTCTTGATGGAAAAGAAGTTGTGCGAAAAAGTACAACAATACAAGTGGAAACTTCGCATGGGTTCTTCTGCTTACTCTATGGTGGGAGTAAGGAATCACAGAACATGCCACAGATAAAGAGTTGGAAGCGTGGGTTTGTTACGGCCTTTAGAGCGGTCCACGTTTCCATTTTCCCGGTAAACCTTATAGCCCGAAAGAGGAGAGATAAATGTATACATCCACATCCGTCCCAATATTATCTTTTACTAGGTGGCAGTAATAGGTTTCTTCTAACTTGTCCGCGCTTATCAAGCGAAGTAGCAACACTGGCAACCCCAACTAATACTATTTCCAGAGGGAATACTTGTGTTAATTGAATCTGAAAGACATAAACCATTAATCTTGCCTTGTCACATCCATCTCGCCTTTTGGCTACCATATTTGCAACGTTACATTATCTCCTACTCACAAGTAAGTAACGGCGTTGTAGGGAAAAGGTAGGCCGATGCTGATGGCGGAGACGAAGAGGCTACCAGAATATAATAATAACATCGTCCGACTTTTAGAGTTGAGATGAGTTGAGCTATTACTTCTTGAAATGTGAAGAGGATTCTTCCTTAAGATAACTTCTTGAAACATTTTCAAAATATTATTATTAGATATTAGGTAACAGATATTTTCACTTATGATACGCTTTAGTTAGTGTCTAAACACGTTAGCCATAACTTAATATCTTATCTACCATCATCTGTCTTTCCTCATTATTCTCTTCCTTCCCATTACTCCACTTTACTCCGAATGCAATACATAGAATTTTTCAAAGCCTCAATGCACCCGAAATATGTATTATAGGAAAACCATGCTTTAGTAGTAATAAGAGCTAAGAAAACTTTCCGGAAGAGCTTTTGACTGCTCCAGCAAATTTTTTCCCACTAAAGTTGCTCATCGCATGATGAAAAAGAAGCAAAACTTATTTTTTGTTTAACAGAAGGGAAGTGGAGTTCAAAAATGAATCCATAGCTAATTAAGTAAAAATGTAATTCGCAAAGTGTCCAGGATGAAAATTAATGGGGTGTACGTTTCCGTCTGTACATTTCAGCGGTAACGAGGGCTTAATACCAAAGAATTTTAATCCAAGAGGCAATAATGTAATGCACAGAAGACTATTAGACTTGTTGAACTGTCTACTCGATTCAGAAAAGTTTGTAAAAAATTACTTTTAATCCATGAACACACAAAAAGTATGCAGTCACAAAGATACAACCTTCTTAAGTTCTTTCCATTTCTTAAGAAATTCAATTTTCTCAGAGGATATAAATATAGGTGCATGCATATTGCATAACTACTTATCCTTAATAAATAAATAAAATCTGCTTTGACCAGGTTCACGAAAGTACCTTTTTCTTGACTTTATATTATGATAAAAATGAAAGTAGTTTTTTCTCATTACTTTCTTTTAAAAAGCAGACATTTTGATATTACTATTGTGGATTTTAATATCGATTAAAAACTTTACTTTGTGCAGCATTCCTTTGCACCATCTAAATTTAGAACTGTATAGACGCAGTAGCTCCAGCTCCCCTTAAAATCTGTCATCTTACGAAACGCGTGGTCCCTATCCGGGAATTATTACACTACACTACTCAAAAAGCCAAGCGGTAAGATGATACCAAAAACAAAAATTAGGATATAAAAATAAAATTGCTGAATATTCTGGTCTAAAACAGGTATTCATAGTTAATGCACATTAGATCTTGGAGCTTCAGCCCAAACTATGAAGCCTTGAATTGAATGACTTAAAAAGGAACACACCTACATAGCCTCATTCATTTTTACTTCCCAAAGAGTTTTGTGAAAGTATTTTCCCATTTCTTTCCATATTCACAAGACTGACAAAAGACTCCGCCAAAAGAAAAAGTGATAGTGAAGGGAGCACATTTTAAAACACCGCACACCACTGTTTATTATGATAATAAATCTAGATTTGAGTTCTACTTTTTTCAGCGTCGACATGTATGAAGATTCTGGAAGCGAAACTATCAAGCAAAATTTTCTTGCCTTCACGAAATTCTTCCTTTCGTTCTCTCTAAACCGCAGACGTTTCACTTTTACTTTCGTCTCCCTGCTTCTTCATAACAAGTTGAAAGCGCTGGTCAAGAGTTTAGATACCCGAATAGATTTATTGCTCTTTTCTTTTCGCGAACAAAATAATTCTTTATAGTTGCATGACCCACTTTCCTGCTCGCCGCGCCACACATTTTCTAATTTTATTCAATAATTTGGAATTTTCAATAAAACTACGAGTGAGCGATGTTCGAGAATCAAGGAGGGGCACAAGCAAATTATCGAGTGTTTGAGTAAGAACACATTTCATTAATTTGATGTTAGCGGTTGGATGACATGAAACCTAATTCATTCACGTTAACATTTGCTTCGTGCATATTTATGCTTCAATCTGGAATATGAAACAACATCACAGAACAGAAACACAAAAATCTCGTGTTACCAAAAAGTTGACGGTTAAGAGTGTAGGTTGGAGAGGTTATCTATAATAAGAAAGAATGTCTCGCTTTAAGAACGAACCCTGAGAGTGTTGGTTAAGTAATATGAAGAAAAAATTTCATAATTTAACACCACTGCCTCAGATCGTCTAGCACATGTTCCAGTTTGTTTTCTTCTCTTTTCCCTTTCGCCTTCGCTTTTTCACTGTTCCAAACTCCAAACTGAAAACAAGCGTCCTTTCCTGTGACGCGTGTATTGTTACAAACAAGTGGGGTAAAGCGTATTTCATAAAAGCCACGGATGTCTGTTGCACCACAATCTGTTAAGAGTATGAAGGATACAGAAGAACGGTAAAAATTGAATAGGAATCCCACATCAAAGAAAAACTAGAGACGAAAAAGAATAAAAGGAAATGTAGAGATAAAGGTAAAGCAGAATACAAACAGGCCTGATACTGGAGAAGTTGTGATGTGATAGGTAGTTTGCTGATGTGCACAATGAAATTTTCAGATGAATCAAACTACTGAACTATAAAAAAGTCAAGGCCCGCCTCTTATTCGCATAAACACATCGTATAACCTTAAGAGATTGCGATAAATGATTCATTCAATGGGAGGGTCTTGATTTCTGATTTCGTTTATTTTTTATAAAGATTTCTTCCTTTGCTTTCTTACCCTGGATTCACACTTTGTTTTCATGTCACTAAAGTGAGATCATAACGTCGTTTTTTGTATTCAGACTTAATTTCACCTCCTCTTGCTTTCCTCACTGTTTCATCCACATTTCCTTCAACCGTCATGATTTGCGTTCATACTTCATCTTAATGTCATGGTCACTTTCTTTTCACGTAATTTTTCAAAGTTGAACTATGCTCAACTTTTAAGGAAGTGAAGC
>VYYJ01003490.1:0-16463 GCA_021029165.1 Cyphoderus albinus | reverse complement strand
AATACAACCTGCATTTCTCCGTGGGCTGCCGCTACTGTGGGAAAGTGTTCGAGACGCATTTGCAGCTTCATCAACATCGGAAATCTGAGCAGTGAGTATTTACTAATCAAAATATGTCTTCATTTAATGAAAAAAATATTGATTCTAATTAAATTAATAAATACAGTGGTAACCCCAACTCCACTGGTATTGCTGGGATATTATCACCTTTGAAAATGAAGGTTTCGAAAAAGCCAGCAAAATCGGTAGCCAAGCCTGAGCCTCAGCATGAATTCAAGGGACTGAAGTGGCATCCGACAGACGATGTGGAGATTATTATATGTCGGTGTGATAAAGAGTTTATCGACATGAAGGCATTGGATAGACACATCAGGGCTATGGAAAACAACAACTTTTTTTCTCGCCTCAAGCCACCTTCATTTGCAAAAGGGGGAATGTCATCAGGGTTCAACTTGCTATTTTAAACATCCATTGATTCATTTCATGGTCAATTGTAAATATTTAAATAATTGTTTACAAAGCATTGATTTGTTCAAGCTTTGAACTTCAAGGTCAAAGGTTCAGATTAAGGTTGCATCTGATCTTTGGGAAATGTTTAAATTTATTAGAATTTTGCATTTTTATTTAGTTGTTATTCGATTATTATGATATAAATTTGGGTCCATCTTTCTTAATTAAATTTTTTGGTTTCAATTAAAATATTTAAAAATTAAAAATAAATTATTTGTTTCGTAATGCAATGCAAATAATTATAAATGTACAGAAGCGTTATTATGAACAAATATTTCTACTCTGTTTTGCTAAATTTTTAAAAAAATTGAACCATTTTTATTTTTATTTTTACATTCTGCCGTAATATTTTTTACACTTGCAGAAATATTATAGGGTATACAACTAAAACTAGAAGATATTAATATAACTTAATAATTTAATATTTTCTAAAATACTAACTAACTAGAATGATTTTCCTTAGGAGCAATAATTATAGCAATAATTATAGCATTTGTGTAATTTGCCACCACTCTTTTTAATGTGTATAACTTTTAATATTTGTAGTAACAAAATATACATATACATAGAATAAATAGATTCATAAGTTAATGAAATTAATTTTGTGTAAATAGTTTCTTATAAAATGTTAATAATTAACGTAAATTGAAATATCATGGAATTCAGTGTGAGAAAGATTTTGTTAAAAAATGCATTGATGATCGCCGACATTGGAGTTGAATAGTGTAAGCATGAATTTGATATTTACTGTTAAATATTTTTGTTTTATAATAATTGATTAAAATTTATAAGAAAAAAACAAAAAAATTATAGTCGCTGAGTATATGTAACTTTAGTCGCATAATTAATCTCATCAATACCAAATGCAAAAGCAATGTGAAAGAGTAAGGAGAGAAATATTCAGGTTATGTAAGTATTATCTTGTTACTAACGTTTGAGCTCTTTCCAGCAATTCCAGTGAATAACGGCAAATTTGATTAACTGTAATTACGTGCACGTCTAATTAATTTTATGACTTGTTTGATGCAGCTACATATGTAAGGTTCTAAATATTACAATCACGTCACATAACCACCCAAGCAGATCATTTTTCATGCATGACGATGATGATGAGCGCAGATTTGATTATACTCAAGTGATACTTAATTATTTTTTTGATTACAATAACAACAGTAATGGAATTAATGAACAGTTGTGTACCAGTTATATAAATGCGATTCACTGGGCTACTAGTAACTCGAGTATGCAAATTTCCCTTCATTTCCTCTTCATCAACCAACTAGAGTAACTGCATTTTGTAGCTAGTTCCAATTACATAAAGCAATAAAATGGGAATAAAAAATATTTTTAAACTGTTGATTTTTCTCTTGGCACTGTTTTGTCCCTGCTTCCACGGCTTCCCACAAAGAGAGAGTGAAGAAGACGCAGCATCTCCACCGGTACCGGAAGACGACTTAACGGTAGAAGAGCAGGCGGAGTTGAAAGCGATTCTCAAGGAAATCATTGCCGAGAGGCTTCAGGAGGAGCGGAAAAGCGGAAGGAGGAACGCCACTGCGACCGACGTCGTTCTCGAAATTTTGGAGCACGCCAAAGGAAACTCGAAACTGACCGAGACTGAGAGTGAGCCTCAGACCGTGAAAGCCGTCACATCTGTGACGACGGAGTCTGTGGGAGAAAAAAAGTCGACTGTTCCAACCACCACGGAATTCGATTTGCTCTCCGAAATTTTGGAATATGCCAACAAAAACTCGTCGAGTGGCAGTGCAAAAAATCAAACCGGAAATAGCAATAGCAATAACAAAGCAAGACCTGCAGCGAGTGGCTCAGGTTCAGCCACCACAGTGACGAGGAGACCGCGGCCTCCTTACGCCGGAAGTTCATTCACAAGGAGACCGGGATTTGCCACCAGGGTGACAAATTTCCTCCGTGAGCAGTTTCTCAAGGGAAATATTCCAACGAGCGTCGATGAGTTTGTTGACATTGGGGAAAGGATTACCAAGTTTGGCGAGGACACGTATGACGCCATAGTCTATGTCGAATGTGATGTGCTTGACCTTCCCACATGTTAATGATTCTTATTTATATTGTGTAAAAATTAACGAATTAAATATGTTCATAATTATGTATGATTAAATAAAAATGCGGATATTCACCATGATTATAATTTTCAGTTTTATTTTTCAACTGTCATGATCATGAACAATCTGATATTCAGCAGTAAGCCCAATCTTTCCCAAACGAAGGACGACATTGATAAGGACACGCAACCCCCGACTCATCCACGCCCTTCTGCACACTGAAGGGTTTCCAAAAGGTTTCCATTCCAAGGTTCATACAAAAATAGCTATCATAGGCAACAATCAATTCCCTGTTGTATTGCCATTTCCATATCACGGTTATCAGTATTTTCTCAGCAAAATTTTCTGTGGGCAGGCCCTTTTCAGCAAACGCTTCGACAATTATCTCGAACTGAAGAATTGACGCCATGTCATTTCCTAGTCTGGAGTTGCTCGCACCCCACAGCCCAGGCTGAATGGGTAAAAAATGAGTTACGTCGTCCCTCATAACTTGGATCGGCTTCGTGGTATTTTCCAGCCAGTCATGAACTGCTGCCGCCCTATGACCTTTGACCACATCTTCCAGATCTCTGGATAGGAAAATGTCCACGGTTGAATCCCCCAGTGGCAAAAAGTTCCATGCTTTATAATACATCTCTGAGAGGTTCCCGTGAAAGGGGGTATCATTTATGTTACACCAATGAACGTCTGGATTTTCGCAAACAATTTCGCAAATTTCACCTTCAAGCCGAGCGTCCGTGTAAAGTCGGACGAAATAACCCGGGTAAAATTCCCTAATTTTGTGCAAATTTTCCAAAATATTTCTCCGGTTTTCTGAGCTGTCATTGTGGTACGTGTAACTGACAACATTTTGTGCTGTCTGATACCAACTCCTGATATCGCTGCAGGTTGACTTAATGCCAAGACTGAAATCACAACACTTTTGATATTAAATACAATTTTAAATTATTTATTTCTATTATAAAAATCCTGCTAAAATTACCTTGTGTAGTCTACATCCAAAACAAATATTTTCTCTGCGCAGTAACATTCTGAGTCTGATCGTACACCGTTTTCAACTTGATTCTGAAATTTTCCCGATTTTAACTTCTGCAGTAATAAAAATGTCACCGCTGGAACTAAAAGTACGACGAAAATGGCACGCAAAGATTTTCGTGTTAGGATTCTCATATTTCTTATTTTGAAGCAGGACTCAAAAATTTTATACTCTCAGTCAAACAAAAATCTTCAAGTGAAAAATAATTGTCAAATTTCAGCACAACTTTTTCCGACTCGTTGTAAAATTCTTTTTTCAGTTCATTTTCCTATTGCATAACATAAGCATTTTTTTTATTCTTTCAGTCAGAGCAATAACCTGAAATAAGTTTTTATGTAGCACGGTGCATGCACATACCTGCTTCAAGTTGCATTTTAATTTTGAATTTATGATCAAACCAAATTTGCTGAGTTATCATCATCATACATAAAAAAGTATTGGGAAATATATTTTGCTGAATTCTAAAAGTTAACAATATGACCAATTTTTCCCAAAACTTGGACGACAATTTTCTGGACACACATGCTTATTTGTTTCATTTTTATTCCTCTGAACACTGAAAGGCCTCCAAAGCGTTTCATTCCCAATTAGGAGACAATGGTAACTGTCATAAGCAACAACTTCATTTTTATGCTGCTGCCATATCACATCAATTAATAACTGCTGATCAAACGTTTTCTCGGGATTGAGTTGGGATGACGCAGTTTTGATTATTTCTAGCTGCAAATTTTTCGCGACATTTTTCCCAAGTCTGGAATTCCTGGCGCCCCAGAGTCCAGCCATCAGTGGCCAAAAATGGTTGGGATGATCTCGCACAACATGGAATGATTTTGTGGTGTTCTCCAGCCAGTCACCCACGGTTGCTTCCCTGTGCTCTGTCATTGTGTAATCCAAATCCCTGGAAAGAAAAATATCCACAGTTGGATCGCCCAGGGGCAGAAAACGCCATGCTCGGAAATACATCTTGGTGAGATTCCCATAGCTTGGCGTTTTCCCGATGTCGCACCAATGAACATCGGAATTGTTGCAGAGAATTTTACACAATCTCGAATCCAACGACTTTGAGTCCCCGTAAATTCGCAGAATGTAACCGGGATGAAATTTTCTCATTTGATCTAGATTCTCCAAAATCTTTATTTTATACAAGGCCATCAGTTCGGAGCTCGTCATTTTGCCAGCTTTCGCCATGCCGCCCGCATTGTGGTATGTGTAGCTGACCACATTTTGACCTGTTCGGGACCACGACCTAGAATCGCTGCAGGTGGAGTTCGATTTTATGCTGAAATGTTACAATTTATTTCAATATTTAGCTAACTTTTAATGTTACATTACAAAAATGTAAAAACAAATATTTGTAAAATTATTTTTTATTTTGGACCCGTTTTTTCTGGCGGTTTTGAAAAATACAGATTTTTTCAAACAGGGACACTCCTGGATATGTTTATGTATCCGCGGTGCCTTGAAAGACGCCAGTCCACGTGGAAGAAAATTATATTTCAGGAGAATAAAAAATATCAGAATTGTGAATAAAAGTGGCGACAAAATGCTCCGCGGACGATTTCTGGATAAAAGCCGCATTTTGCAGTGTGTAAATCTAAATTGTTGCGATATTCATCACTTTGTCAAAGAGCAGGTGGAAACTACCGTTACCTGTAAGGTAATGTATGTGACCACTACGGCAGCATTTCTAGCTGAATCGAAGAATCTGCATTTTTTATTGTTTCGTGTCTTGGGACAATTTTTCCTTTTGCATTTATTTATTTTATTCGCATATTTCACGGTAGTTAATTTTATATAGGAAAGAAATGAAAATTAATAGCAAGTATGCGAGTTTAGTGAGATGGGAATGAAAAAAAAAATTGCAATTTTAGTGAAAACTTGGTTTCATTTTATTGTCACATTGAATCGCTGAAACGTGCGATTTTTTTTCGCTGACATTTATTGGAAACTCGACTGATTTAATATTGTAGGTATAAATTATTACGTGGCCACATTTTTACATTGTATTGTAAATTGCTTTAATCCGTGTCTCCATCTTCAATCTGAGGCTCATCCAACTCCTCTTTAATCCTAATGTCCACATCCACCTCAGGAATGGTGTCAAAGTGAAGGTCATCCTCATTTACCCCTCCAGGTGCAACACCCTCAGAACACTCTGACTCCGAGGTTGAGGAGGATGTGGATGTCACAGGAGACTCTAAATTTGACTCTTTTCGTTTTCCCCTCCAAACTCGTGATTGTTTTGTCTCCTCATTTTTTCTAGGTCTACCTCCACCTCTACCTCCACGTCCACCTCTCGTCCTACCTCCTCTTGTGGACCTCCTCTGTTTTTCCACTTTTTTCTCCTCATTTTCTCTTTCCCGTTTCCTCCTGGCACTCTCCTGCGCCCACCTCTGCTTCCTTGGGGTGTTTCCCGGCACCGCTCTCAACTTCCCGTCCCTATTTAAAACCTCGACCTTTGATCTGTCCTTGACACTCATTTTCCTAATCCTGTCCTGGAACTCCTGGGTCCACTCTTCCCCATGGAAATCGTAGAGATGCGCGACCCAGTGTTCCCTCACCTTGAAGAATTTTGAACAGCCTTCCTTGTAGCAGGAAAAACCTCCATCCTCTTTCACATTATGCATTTCCAGGTAATGCCTGCCCATTCCGTGGATGATTTGCGGTCTTTCGCAAAATTCACACAGAATTTTCACACTCCTCAATAACAAAGGAGGGTCACTTTCAGCCATGGCTTTTTTCTCCAAATCTTTCCTTGTCGACTGGGGCGTCTTGGCACAGTACGAGTAGTGCCAGAGCAGGCCCGCCCTGGTGAACCACACCGAGCTGCAGAATCCGCAGGGATGGCATCTGTCAGGGTGATGGAGTCTCAGGTGGTCCTGGAGTTCCTCGGAGGTGCCGAATTTGAAACTCGAACCACCATGGGAACCGCAGGGTCCGCAAACGTGGAGTCTCAGAGAGGCTGCGAGCGAATGGTCGGGATGGACCAGTTTCAGATGCTGTTGGTACGTTGTGTCCATTTTGAAGGCTTTTGGGCAGAATTCGCACCGGATGTAATTCTGCTTGTTGAGACCCTCGCCGTGCATGTAGTAGATGTGTCTCCTGAGATTCGTCGTGTCTCGATAAGCCTGGCCGCACTCTTCGCACATGTGCGGCTTCTCCGCCTCAGTTTTGGAGGTCGACTTTGAAGACTGTGACTTCAGAGCAAGTTGGTGTCGGTGTCCATGTGCGTTGGTGAAGTGTCGGTGGAATTCCTTCGGATTTTTGAAGCTCTCGGAGCAAACGAGGCAGATACCGTTTTTGTAGTTGGGGTTGTGCTGGAACCGCTTGTGGTCGGGGAGGTAACCTCTTTTGTAAGAGTTGCCACATTCGTCGCACACCACGTTCAGACGTGGATCCATCTCGGGGTCACCGGGTTTCCTGGGAAGGGGACCTCGCGGTCCGTGGAAAGGTCGTCGAGTGGCATTCGACTCCGAATCTTTCTTACGCCATTTTTTCCTTGTCGGTGGTGGTGCAGATGGAGGTGGAGCTGGAATCTGGAGTTCTCCCAGATTTACTACAGGAGTGGAGGTAGAGGTGGAAACCTCTGGAAGTGGAGTCTGAAACATGGGTTGTGGTAGTGGAGGATGTTGATATGGCGGATACAGTGGAAATGGCTGGTTGTCTTGATTAGGATTAGGATGGAAACCATAATGAGGGTGAGGTGGAAGTGGAGGTGGAGACGACGGTCCGGAAGGAAAATGGTCATCATCGTCAAAGTAGGAGGATGTGACTGATGAGTTGGAAATGGAAGAGTTTGTAACTTCCATAGAGGTGGAGGTGGAGGCGGAATTGGAGGAGGTGGTCATAGATGTGGAGGCCACAGATGTTTCACAGATTTCTTTGAGGTCACTGGGTATCTCAGATGGAGGCTCGACTCGGAATCGAAATGGTTTGAAGTTATCGGTGGGCTGGTACTCGAGCGCCACTTGCTTCACTTTCGCCTCGATTACTTCCGGTGGCGCTCCGGATTTGATGAGACTCTGTCTGAGTCTCCGTTTCGCCTGGTTGACTCGTGCCAGGATCAGTCTTCGTTTTCTCTGTGTGGGCGTTTCAAATTGGAGAATCACCTAAAATAAAAATTGGTAAAATAAAAACTAAAATTCAATTACAACTAGATAAGTAATGGTAGTTAATTTTCGTTAGGTAACCTCTTCGATAGGCATCCCAGAATCAAGTAGCCTCTTCATTTCCAGCTTCTGCCTGAGTCGCCTCCTCCGGTCACACTGGCGCTTTGTCTCACGCAGTCTTTGTTGTCGTCCCTCCTCAGTCTCGTTCTCATTTTTGGGATGCTGTGACGTTTGACCTTTCATGACCTTTTCGTCTATGTTATTATTGTCAGGAGGTCGTGGAGGCAGGCCCTTGGAAACTCGCCGCTCGTCCCTCTTTTTCTTGGAGTAGCGCCTCATCTGCTCGAGCCACCTCTGACGCCTCTCGGGGTTACCCATGATGACCTCTCGGTAGTATTGCCTCATTTTCGCACGTCGCTCTTCTTTTTCCTCAGGGGTCATCTTCGCGACGGCGTCCCTTTGCTTCAGTTTTTTCTGCTCGTTTTTCACCATTTTCTGGAACTCGTAGTCCCTCCTCTCGTCCTCCGTCATGCTAGCGAATTTCTCCAGGCTCTGGAGAATCCTTCTCTGTCGCCTCTCCTGGATCTCCTCCGGAGTCAATGTCAATGATTTTGACTCAGACTTTGACCTCTGTGATCTTTCAACACCCCCACCACCCTCAGCTTTTCGTCTCGTCTTGCGACGACCTTCGAGGCGCCACCGTTCCCGTGCCCTTTCCAGTTCTTCAGGGCTCATTTCTGACACAGACTTCTTCCTTCTTTGACCCTGACCTTTGACCTGACCATGACTTTGCTCCCTCAGCAGTCGCTCTTTTTCGCGTCTTCTTTCCTTCTGAATCTTCCACTGAAGCCGCATGTGCTCCACCTCCTCAGGAGTCATCTCACTCACTCTTTTCCTCCTGCGTTGACCTGGAGGTCCCGTTTTCAAGGAAGAGGTCAAAGAGGTCACCTTCTTGGAATTCGAAATCTTCGGCGTCTCATCCTCACTCAGACTTCTTTCTGACTTTATCTCAGTCTTTTCACCTTGTCGACGTCGTTCGCGCCGCCGTTTGTGTTGCGCCCTCCACAGTGACCTGGCCTTTTCCTGTTCTTCCGGGGTCATCTCGCAGAGCCGCTTTTTTCTTCTGGTTCGACTACTCCAAGCAGCTCGCTTTTTTCTGGCTTTTCTGCATTTTTTCCTGGGTTGATAATCTTCATCATCGCCACTCTGATCATCTTTGATCTCCAGGTCAAGGAATGGGGCATTATGATAATCAAGGTCACTCGGGTTATTGGCCTTGTTCTCGTCTTTACTGTCACTGGGATTTTCAATTTTGCTGATTATCGACACCTTGAGGAAATTCTCTGGTCCCGTGTCATCATGATGATAATCATCTTGTTCTTGTAGATGCTCGTGCTCGTCGTCTTCCGGTTCAGTCTTAATTGTCACTGCTGGAGTAAATTTTAATTCCGGAGGAGGCCCAAATTCTGCACAATCTTTATTGTCGTGACCATCACCATTACCACCGGGGAAATCCCTGAATTCCTGGGGATTTGTAGTGGTGGTCCCAACTGACATTTCCTTTTCAAATAAATATTTATAACCATTTAAAAAATACAAGATCATTTCGTTTTATAAAACATAGTTTAGTTTAATTGAACTTATTTTTAATGAATGAAATACTAACCTTTTAAATAATTTCTGAAGTTTGAAGTCTCTGAAAATCCAATCCCTTTGGCATATATGAAATGACTAGACAGACAAGGAGAATTTCTATATGTTGGTTATATACTATCAGCTGGCTCCGTGCGGAATATGTTGCATTAATGTAATAGAGTTTTGCTTTTGCTCTGTTGTCGTGAGAGAAAAAACGGTTAAAAAATATTTTTTAACCGTTCGGCTCCCGTCAACAATTCACGATTTTGTGTGTGAATGATTAATGCAGTGTGAATTTTATTATTTAAGTTAATTGTATTTAATTAGATATTTCATTTGGTGTTATAAAAAATTCTTGTTCATTGATTAATTTATGTATTTTTTAACTTATGTAGTGAGATTCAGTAAATATATTTTGTAGAATTTTAGTTAAGTCATAAGTAGTGAAAAATCTTTATTAGTTGATTAGTTGGAAAACAAGGGTTAATCAGGAATTAAATAATAATTCTAGCCATTTCAATTAGACAGAGTTATAAAAGTTTATTTGTATACTTAAAAACACTGTCAAAATTGATTACAATTACATAGTTACAATTTGCAGCAAATTTTGGGTTTCCTATAAAATGTGCAAAGTGTCTGGCGATTTTCGAACTCCTGTTCGAGATACAGAGACACCTTCAAAATATGATAATTTGGGTATGGACTTTTTTTTACATTCGGAAGACCAAATAATATTCATCAACAAAGATTTTAATAATTTATTAGGCGTCGTATTAATACGTAGAATTATTTGCCGTGTCAAATGGTTATGTAAATATTTCAGTTTTTCATCTTTACCAGCTACGATAATTTTATTCAAGGTCTAACATTTGGAAACTTTTCCCAGCAGCAACCATATCGTCAACCTCAGCCGTGAGCAGACATTTGACCTTAGCTTTTACCAAATTTTTTAAATGCTAAAAAACTATATTTTGTTGCTAAAAACTCATTTTCGAATCATGTATGGATTATTTTGCAGAAATGTACATTTTTTAAATATTCCTGGAACTTTTAAGTATTTTATAACTCTGGGGTATGTTGAGAAACTTTAAATTAGCTGTTAAGTTAGTGGACAAATGTTAATTTGACTTTTAATAGTAAATTAGAAAATTAGCCTGGACCTGCCAGTTAATTGACTGATTAATTAATTATTCATAACTCAATTTCTATTTCTTTCAAAACAATTAATTTTGTTTTATTTAATGCCATAATAGCGAGTATCGTGAAATTCCCAGTGCTGCTTTGTGTTAGTGACGTTACAATTGTTCCATGAAATTCTTGCATCCACTCTATAATAAAAGTATTTTAATCAATTGATTATTATATAAGAAGAATTAATGTGTAATTGTAATTTGTAATTGTAATTAGTGAGTTTTATTTTAAAAAGTGTAAACTTGCCCATTTCCAGTGAGACAACTGCTCTTGAGAAACTCTTCAATTTGAAAAATATCCTGTTCCGGGTTAATCTGAGTTAGTATCAGGTGCCTAAAAAATTCTAGGCAGTTGCCGGATGCTGGCAGGAAATCGGACATTTCCATTTCATTGTACATTAGACCAACTCTCCAATCCAGCTCTATGCGCACATGATCTAGTTTAATTTAAATTCGTTTTTATATTAGTTAGTATTTAATCAGACTATATTTAAATTATGCATTTTGTGTCACATAATTATTGTAAAATTATGCTAAAAAGATTTATTGAGTGATTTAAATTTAAATTATGTACCAGCCACTTCAGAATATTGCCATCGATAAGCTCCCGATGTCCTGTTTAATTCCTTGGTTGATACGACCTTTCCCAGGATTTTGCATGGTTCGCCTACCGTGTCCACTTTTAAATACTAAAGTAAAATTTGATTGTAGTTAATCATAATTAAAAATCCAAACAATTCTATAAATAAAATCATTTGTATAATTCTGTTAAATGTATTTCATTTTTAATTTCTTACACCATTATCTTCAGCATTTTGTATGAAATAGTAACGATGATTGATTAGTTGTCCCGTGGAAATGTCAATTAACAAACCTATTACAATCACATTGATCATAACTTTTGATAACATTCTTGATACTTAAGAATTAAATATTTTATCTCAGTTACAATTTTTAGTTGATCAAATCTTTATTTTCTAGAATGAAAAAAATGTTGCGAAATTTTTGTGCTGACTTTTTCTCTACACAGTCCACATAGAACATAGGAAAAAAATGTTCAGCTTTTGTAAGCCTAATTAAAATTAAGCGTGCCCGACAATCATCAATCAAGTGGCATAGGTAGGTAGATAATTAAGTTAAAGATGTGACGTTGCGTGACCATTGTACTTGTACACCGAGCGAGCAAAAATGAGGAAACTCAAAACAAAATCCGGTCGAACTCATGATCATTATTTGCTTTTAATAGCCTTTCGACATGGATACAATGTTAGTTTCTCACAACAACAACTATCACAATGACAATAGTATTTGGAATTGTCAGGTAGTGATTCAAATGAACACTTGATTGATGCATTTATTAACAGAACGGAACTACAGCGTTACATTTATACAGATAAAGTTGTAAATATTTGCTATGAATCCAGGAGATTTGTTTATTTTTGCCGTAAAACTCATTAATACAGTCTGGTCTATAATTAGCAAAAATGTTTTTGCGATTCGGATTTTTTTTACTGAATCACGCATTTTTCCACTTTTTCCATGTAAGGATCTAATTTCTTCTCGATTTCCAACATCCCCTCATCCCCTCCAGTATTTGAAGCACCTCCACCTCCACTACCATCCTCCTCCGATGTCTCAGTTTCCTCCGGCTCTTCCGGTTCCTCCTCGGCACCTTCCATCCAGTCAGGTGGTTTCGTTTTACCTTTCAAGCCGTACTTTTCTCGCATTTCCTGCCGCGTCACCTCCCTCTCCTCGAACACTGTTCGGTACTTCCGGTGTCGTTCGTCGTCAACTTGTTTAATCATGTCGAGCCTTTCCCTCTCCGCCTTTTCGGCGTCGTCCTCGTCACCCATGGCGGGCACCATGCCTTTCACCATTTCCACTTTGCTGCCAATCATTTGCTTCACCACGAACATCGTCATGATTCTTTAGGAAAATTTATATTAAAAAAGTTTTAATTGTGGACCAAAATGAATTATTACTATTTTGTTAATATTTGCCAAATTTAAAATAAATAGAAATACATAAAAAAATTATTTACAAACTAACCGAATTGTATGTAACTGTAACACTTTTTAAAAATTATTTTTGTTTTAGGATGGACACAGGAGGCAAAGAAAAACGTTTACCGTCCGGTCAGTGCAAAAGAAAAACTGCGACTAACAAACTAAAAGTGCAAAAAAAAATTCAGCAAGAAAAGTTTTTTTATTTTAAAGTGTAGAGTTAAATAATGCAAGAATTATTTTTGTTCACTGGATGATTTGGCAAAAGAAAGAAAAGAAATTCAGCGGAAAATTAAGTATGCGTTTTAAATGCATGTCATGTAAATGAACATTTTTTGGCAGAAATTCCAAAATCATGGATCTGGTTCTTGCAAAAAAATCCCACTTGCTTGCTTGATATGATCTCGCGAAAAATTATTTAGATTCAGTCACATTATTCATTTAAAGATGTTAGAAACTATTTAAGGAATTTATTTATTCAAGTTTATTGCTACAATGGTAAATTTAAAATTCAGTTTGTTGGTGTTTCAGGTCCTTTGGCGCAATAGATGAGAGCGAAAATAGCGAAGCAGATGGGAAACGCGATTTGAGAAATTCCGTCAATTAAATTTGGCAGTCTGCCCACGTTTTTCTTGCCCATGCACTTTTCTGCGCATTTTTGCATCCATCTGTTACAAGGCAGGAGGGAGTCTCCAGCAGATGGAGAACCACGCCCCTCCCCCTCCTCTGAATCCTCATCTTTGTCGACGTCATGATGACGATGACCTTGGTCAGGGACAACGTGCCTTGCCAAATATTGGACAGTTGCGGATTGGAGGAGTGCGGCGAACACGAAGGTGAGGCAGATGCCCGTCCAAATGTCCACATCTTTGGTGTAACTGACCATTGGAAAACCTTTGTTCATCTCGGTCGTTTGGATGCACAAGACGAAGAGTGTGAGGGCGCCGAACAAAGTCCGAGTTTTTGTGTCCGTCACAGCAAACCAAAAAGGTATCCATGACGCCATCACCATCATCGCACTGGGGATGTACACTTGTGTCATGTAGTAGCCAATTTGACGGTTGAAGTTGAAGTCCACCCGGAGGCAGCTGTAGGTCCCCGTGTTCGTCATGGAGTCGCAGTAGTCCGTGGTGAAGCTGGTCAGACTAAAGTTTGGCAGCGAGATCATCGTTGTCACCTGGACGGGGTCCGCTTTCTTCCAGGTGTAGACAACATCTCTGGTTGTGAAACCGTCTGTAATTTTTTTTTTTTAAATAATCAAAAAATTTCTAAATTTGAAGCTTTTAAAATAAAATAAAATTTAGAGAGAAAAAAATCATACAATTTGCAATTCGCATGGAGCAAGTCTGCGAGTCCCTCGGGAATCTACGTAGATTCATGGGACAAGAAAGCTTCATGGAAATTCTTGTACTGTGCAAGACCTCGCCATCGGGAAATATCCGGATGTATTGGTTTGGTCGGAGGAGGTCGTGAGTGTGACCTTCCTTCTCATTAGAGAAAAACGTGTCGGGCAACCAAACCTGTGATTTGGCATTTTCCGGGTCTGGAAGGGAGACAAAGGGAATTCCGGGTTGCTCGGCGTAGGTGAGACGCTCGTCCTTCCATTGCTGGCGGAATGTTAATTGCACGCCGTACTCCTATCAAAAACAAGAGCAAAATTAAAATTTGCAAAAAAATTAACGATGATTATTAAAAAATTTAATTTTATTTATTTTACAAACCCCCTTCACGTCATCGATGTATTCGAAACTTCGCACATAGAAATTTACAACGACTCGCACAGGTTCTGGTTTCAAATCAGATTAGTTCAATTACAATTTAATTCGCAAATTTCGAAAATTTGCAACAACAAAAAAGTTTTAAAAAATTCGCTCAATTTAAAAAAATACCAGACACATTTCCACCGTTCACTGGTCGAAACAAATGGTTGTAGTCGCGATTTTGGAGTAGAATTTTCTCCAGAATCTCCTGCTCTGGTAGTTTCTGAGCCACAGCATTTCTTGAAGGATGGATAAATTGATTTTTTAAATGAATTATTTAACGATTCAAAATAATAAGATAAAAATTATAATAATATAATAGAATATTTATATATAATTGTATTTACTTACGTAGCAAAAATGACGCTACAATAAACCAGAAGAAAAGCGAAATTTGGCAAAATGTTGCTGGGATTCATGATAAATATGAATTTTGCATGTATTGTGAAAGAAATGAAAAATAAATTAGTATTAAACGAATGACATTTACTTGAGGCTGTCTAAAACTGGACTAAATGCCAAATCCAAGCTTGCTTGAAGCGAAGCGAAAAATGTTGAGTTTGACTGAGGCAGTTTCTAGGCAGATTTTTTGTTGTTGTTAGCTTCAGTTATGCATTTTATTTAATTTAGCTATATTAGATTGTACGTGCGTATTTTAGTAATCTGTAAACAACTTCCAGATTCAGATTCCTCACAGTCACAGTATAAGCAGGCTATCGCCACTGAGACGCCAATGGAGTTGGAGAAGATGCGAAAACAACAACAACAAAAATTATGCATGATTCAAGAGCCCAAGGCTAAAAATAAAAAATCAAGCAGAAGCTTCTAAGCAGCGGCTCTGCTTTGATAATTTTACTGAGCTGACATTAGGTCAGATTCAATCTACTTTTTATTACTTGCGACACATTAACGTCACTAAAAAATGAGATGTGATGTGAATGGAATGGAATGGTAATGGAGATTACTTACTGTTATATATGACTCCCAAATCCGCCCAATTTTTATATGTACATTCATTATACGTACGTGTTATGCATAAGTGAAGATTTTTCTCATTTTCAGGTCCAGATCTCATTTTCTTTTGTGTTTGTTTGGAATAAATAGGTTTAACAAACCGGTTCAGTTAGAGGGTTGTAATGGAATGGGTTTGTAATTATATGACAGATAATATTTCTCAGACACGGCACGTGTCATTTAGTCAGACCCCACTGACACTCTAAAGTAGAGTCAACTGAAAGCAAGTGGAGTCAAATTGGAGAATGAAATGTAATATTTGGGCTTTACTTCGATCATGATCATGGTGAGGGTTGAGGAAATGAAGCAGGAGGCGGCTGCAGTTTTTTCTTCGTTAAATTTTTTTAACTCAATTAAAGTGAGTTAAAATTTAATATGTAGTAGTGTGATAATGATTGATGATTTTATGACAATCATGATCAAATTTTTCTATAAGATGTATATAATAAAATAAAATGCTTGTTGGAATCAAAAAAATATCAGGAAACACAAATTTAATACGAACTTAAAAAATTTCGCGAAATGAAAAATCAATTATGATTACTATGTTGCAAAAACAGTTGTTAAATGTCAATTTATCAAAATGAAATGAAATTGGTTTAAAGCATCAAATCAATGCTTATTAAATAAAATGTCAAATTTGATTTGTGCCTTGCAAAATGTGTATGCATTTCTCAATTTGAATCAATCATTTGTTATTATTATCATGAGATTAGTTTTGTGCATCATTAAATCGGTTTTACATGTGTATGATAAAAATGTGTTGCAAGTCCATTTTTATAATCTTGTCAAATTGTCAACTGTGATGACATTCTAATTAATTTTATTTGGTGCTTGTGTTAATGTTGCAAAATTATAATTTTATACTAAATTGCAATAGGATTTTACGGATTTTGCATTGTGGCCACCTGAAACCCATAATTTCCACGCTCGCTCGCTGACTCAAACACAAGCAGCACGGGCATTCGCCTTGAGTAGCCAATGGTTCCAATGCAGTGTCTGTCGTAAACCCTCGCCCATGTGGCGTCGCCTCTTAACGAATACAGCTTGATTTTACCGTCTTCACACTCGCCCCCACATTTTCCAGTGCCAACGCCATAACTCATTACAAACATGGGTAATTCTGAC
>VYYJ01003489.1:0-16470 GCA_021029165.1 Cyphoderus albinus | reverse complement strand
CAACCTTAATTTATTATTATTATTATTATACTTTGTCCTAATCCTCCATCTCATCAGGGAAGGCTCACTCCAAGTACTTGGTTCTGGTGTAACTATCCCGTCTGGGGTAGGCACTGTGATGATTTATGAATCAAGGTCAGGTCGTCGACATTTCCGCGCCTGGGAGCTGAACCTAACCGATACCGTTTTCGATCGTACGCGTTCCTCAAGAGATCCCTTCGCTTTGCTCAAGAAAGCCGGGATCAGTCCCCAAAACTAACTCTTCCCTCTTACCAGTCAGATAGTGTTACGGTATACATTTCTTACGAATTTAACCAAAAATTTTTTAAAGGTTTTTGGGGTCAGACCTGTGAACTCTATCAAGAAGGTCAAATTTTAACTTTGAGCATGGGAGCTCTCGCGGCAATCCTCGTCTGTCTCCTTATTATCCTTAGTAAGTGTTATTAACCTGCTGTTATGTAGTTGATGCTTTTCATCACATAATGTTAAAAACGCCTGTAGTTCGCGTCTGAAGGAACATGATTGGCAGTGGGCCAAAAATAGTGGACAAAGGTACTTTTCAATGTCAGTCGTTGTTTGATGTGTTATATTTAGTTGGTTGGTGCTTGAATTACGTATTACAATTCACGGTTTCGCTTTGGAGTTGTTGGGTGCTGCACTGGTGAATTTAATCATTGCCACTCTCTCTTCTAGCCGTTTTCTCTTTCCCTTTCTCTCTTCTGATTCACAAACTTGGGTTGCGCTCAAATTCATGTAAGAAGGCGAGATAAACTGCATGACACGAATTTTATTTTCTTTCTAAAATATTCTTTTGTTTTGTATTTCTTTTCCGCTTCTCTCCCCCAATTGCCAATTCCAAATCACTCTAGGTGTCCTATGGGCTCAAGAGCTTTTGGTGTCGAATGCCGTGACATCAACGAGTGCCTTGAGCAATTTCCTTCTGCTTGCCTCAATGGTGGCAGATGCAGAAATTTTGAGGATGAGCGAATGTTCATGTGTCAATGCCCGAGTAATTATTCTGGCAAGATATGCGATTTGGAGGTTTCACCTGCTGGAATTTTAACCACATCAACTGATTTCATCAT
This sequence comes from Cyphoderus albinus, assembly GCA_021029165.1. Lineage (NCBI taxonomy): Eukaryota > Metazoa > Arthropoda > Collembola > Entomobryomorpha > Paronellidae > Cyphoderus > Cyphoderus albinus. Next base: position 15,385 of record VYYJ01003489.1, on the reverse strand, counting down.
TGCACTTGTCGTTTGCATTCTCGTCCTTTTAAGTAAGTCAGACTTGTCATTTGATAAGCAAAACTCTCCACCTCAATTTATTCATTTGCGTTTTCATTTACTTTCGTTTTTGGGAATGGATTCTTTTACATAAAATTATTTATCATAATATTACTCTTTGCACGAAAATTTCCTGATCCCACTTTCTACTTATCGCACCACATTCATATTTTATTATAACATCCATGTATCCACTTTTCTACATACTCTCCTGCTATTCCACTTTCTCTGAAATCCCAATTCACTTTGTATGCACTATGCACTCTACAATTTCAATGACAGCGTGAAATGGAAAGAGAAATTTCGATTTGACAGTACCACAACGAACTTGCAGGCGTTTATAAATTTTTAAGTGGTTAGCATGAAACGATGAAATTAATGTTTCTCTAATTTGACACGAACAGTCTTGGTACTCGTATTTGTTGTCTACAATCGTCGACGTGAGGCACAGATAAAATATCCTGGACCTGATGATGATGTTCGAGAAAATATAATTAATTACGATGACGAGGGTGGCGGTGAGGATGACATGACGGCTTTTGATATTACTCCACTACAAATACCTGTGGGAGCCCCAGGACACGAAATGATGATGCCAAAAATGCCATGTAAGGCTTTCTCTACAAATATGCTACTATGTAGCCTGATACCTATGGTATTTAATTGTCAAGATTTTACTTTCCTTAAAGACATGATGAAAATGCCAGATCCCCAGTCGATGCCACCTGGAGAGCCAAACGTCGGTATATTCATCGATGACCACAAGAGAAGAGCAGATCATGACCCTAATGCACCACCGTTTGACGATCTGAGGAATTACGCTTATGAAGGTGGAGGCAGCACAGCGGGATCTTTATCATCTCTAGCATCAGGTACGAAACAAGAATTGTTTGCGGACAGTTTTAATTTGTTTAAAAATAAGAAACATGGATAATATGAATACTGCCGAATTTCAATTACCAATAAAATGCGTTTTCCCTAAAGAATTATTGTGTCGAATTAGAATTAGATTGAAAATTCAAGTGATTTTATACCTTTCAGCTAACTTAACAGACATTGATGCGTATGGAGGAGGTATAACGAAAATTATTCTTCAATGAAATTTTTAGCGAGGATTTTTTGTTTAGGCTTTTTCTGTTTTGTGAAAGTTTTAGTTATAAAATTGGTCAATTTTTGCTACCCTTTATTTGCAAACATTTGTGTTTGTGTAAACAAAATGCTGTTTATTGAGTTTATAATTTTTGGCTGATATATATTCGAGATCCAAAATTGTCGATTGGTTTTTAATTAGAGTCATATTTACATTTTACAGCGACGGACGACGGCGAGCAGGACTTCGACTATCTCAATAGCTGGGGACCGAGATTCTCAAAACTAGCTGATATGTATGGTCAAGGAGAAAGTGAAGAGGACGATCAATAGACAGTCAAAGTTAACCAGTCATCTTATTTTTTTCGGCGAAACTAAAATTATTCTTATAAGCAAAAATGGGTCTCAACTCAAAACCTCAGTTGTACTTTATCCGGTTTTTCTTCAAGCTCTTTTTATTACTTATATTTAATTATTCACTCTTTAAATATCTCATGCCATGTGCCATACGTGATACCAAGAAAATCTTGCATTGTTACATCAATCAAATGGAGTCATCAATGCGGAACGGCAACCCGTAGCCATTTATAAATAATCCCGGTGTTGTTCGGTATCGGACATTGGCATTTAATTTACTGCAAATTTTTATTTTTGAAATGAAAGATTCCTTATGTTGTCGTTACACAGTGTATCGTTAAATCGTCGAATAAGTTAGCAAGTGAAAGCAAAACTATTTACGGACATGCATAATCTATGTAAATTAAAGTTTTTGCTGCCAAAGAAGTTATGTTTTATTATTATTATATAAGAGATAACAAGCCAAGAGACTACAAAAATCAATTATTTTTCGAAATTCGTGAGTGAGTAAAATGCTTATGGTTTCATACTCCAAGAATGTTTATGTCTAGATGACCCTTGACATTCGGATAGGGAATGCCACCTATCACGAGTTTGTTTTTTACTTTAGAGTCTTGGCAGAAAGACTTTTGAAAAAGTTTCTGCATCCCACAAAAGTCGACATGACCAAGAATTTAACAAACCCTAGCGTGAGATTTGATGAATGTTATAAACAGTGTTAAAGCATGAAACATACTCACAAGCAATAACATGAGAACACAGCAAAGAAAAAATCTTTTTATAAATTGATTTGAAATGTCCTCAATAGACTGCATAAATTTCAGAAACATTCGGCCGCATGGGGTTTTACTTCACAAATTCGTAGTTCTTACGAATGAAAATGAAACAAATATTGCCGATTGAGAATGGTACCAGTACCAAGTCAGTGGGCACTATTCCTTTTGAAATGTTTTAATTACTCAATCACCATTGCCAGTTGATCTCATTATCAGTGTTGTGTGGTGTGCTCCGCTATTAAGTACACGAACATTTTATAAATATTATATGTAAGTAACTGCAACTGCATAAATACAAATAATGATCGGTAATTAACTACAATTTGTGACGTATTGTTTATTGTTTCGTCCAGGTCTACTTGAACGTATCTTAAATAACTCGTATTAATTGCATATAATCTCAAATGCTGCAAAATTTGCGAATCTCATTCAATATATTACTAACTGGTAATGTAACTTTTGACCCAGATCCGTATACATCACGTCAAGGTTTTTTATTTTACCTTGCTCAAAGTATTGATTCACTGCGTTAATTATTTTGTGTTTTAATTTAAGCAGCTTCCAACATATTGTATAAAGTGTAACAATGTCCCTAGTAATCTCAAAACTATTTAATGTACAAATAAGATTAAGTAATTCATATGTACGATTTTCGCGGAAATACTAGAATTTGCAGTGGAGTCAAAGTTCATTTTTGGGGGTTATATATGTATAAATATAACCATTTAAAATAAATTCACATTAAAGTACGTACTACATCAAGTGTTTAAGAGCTACATGCTAAGATATTTCCCACATGTACAAATTTTAGTGACGTGACAAGTGAAGAACTTTTCTACATAGGACTGGTTCAAGAGGTATGAGAATTGATAGATTTAAGAACTAAAGCAGTTGATGGAATTGAAAAGAGAAGGAAGTTCATCTCATTCATCATATTGTTAGATAAACATTTTCTCCGCAAAGAGAAAAACAAGCACATTCCATAACTGTGTGAATTTACTCGGGCTACTCAGGATTTTGATAAGGTAGTCTGAAGAAAGCCAATAGACTGTAGACTTCCTCTTGGGTCAATTTTCTCAGTTTTCCAAAAATGCATATATTACAGTGGGGCAGGAATCAGGTCAGTAAGTGACTGTGCACTGTGTAAGTCGCTTATGGATTTGTCAGTGTAAGGTAAACTGAATTGCACATTTAAAAATATTTCACATTTTTAAGCTAAAAGCGACTTTCTAAAAATTTATTCGAACGTTAAGCCAGGTTACCCGTTGCACAATATCTTTCAATGCAAATAACTACATACATTTTACAATTAGTGGCGGTTTTTACGGGTTCGCACATTGAGAGAAAAATCGCAGGTAAAAATTCTTATTCATAACCAACTCCGGCTGGCAATGAGAATCAAGATAGTATTGCTTCTTATAACCAACAATTTAAAAATTAACGTATTGAATGTATGCATGATGATTGATTACAAAATAACCAATTACTTGCAAAATTGCATAATTAAAGATGCATACATTGCTCAGGTTCTACTATACTGTTGAATGGTACATTATTACTTCAAAATTCAAAAGGTAAAAGATATCTCTTTCCAGGTTTCCAATTTTGTACTGAGGTTAATGACGATTACATGAATGTCTCCAAGAATTAGGTAGTTTCATAAAGTATTAGATGTCTTAAGGTTCTACCCAGAGAAAGCTAAAATTGTTAGTGAATATATGGCAATGGCAAATTACATTTAAGAGTTAGAAGAAAAGTTATTTTAACATTATGTATATAAACATAAATCATAGATACGATTTCTTTGAAAAATTATGAATCTCGGAAATATTCATCTCTTAAAATTTCTGTCTTCTGCTTTAAAAACAATTGAAAATTTTATAACTTATTTCTCTGTTTTGGGTCTATAAAGGATGATGCTATGTTAAATCAAAAACTCAAAATTGAAGCATTTAAAATGTCGCTACATTTGTAATGTTGCATTTACTTTCGTACATTGATTATTTTGTAAAAACATTACATAGGTAAAGGAGTAATTAAAAGAACTAGAGGAGCCCTTCGAATGGGGAGCGTTCATTCATAAGCCACGATATTGTTTATAGATTCGGGTAATAACTCGTAGATAACCCTTAAATACCCATAGTACATTATTATGAGGAATTCGTGCGTTGTTGATAAGTCAAAAATATAATCTGTTACTACTACTAATTAATTACTAAATTATACACTTTTGTGTCGTGCAAAACCTAAAATTAGAGTGATACATAAGCATAAAGTAGAAAGGGAAATTAATTGATGATGAGCCAGTAAATTATATTAAAATGATAAGCGAAGAATAATGACAGCGTATGTTTTGAAGAATCGAGATTTAAATTTATCTGTGGTACAGTTCCTTTATGATTCTGAAACTTGTATAATTCAAGAGGCATAGCATGTTTCAAACTATTAAATTGTGCCATGCCCATTTCTGTTCAATTTACTGGTCGTTACTCGTTTGAACTCTTGCGTTTTGGTTACTCAACAAGTTGAAATTGGAAATCAAAATCTTTTAAAGTATTAGGCGCAAAATGATTTGAGAGAGACTTGATTTAAAATGCATCAATTTCGGACACTGCAATATATAGTATATTTCTATACTTATTTTCAAACAATCTTGGAGGTAAGCAAAAGAGTATGAAGATGAAAATGGATGTAATTTATTACGGTACGAATTTTTGTAAAAATAAATGTATGTAAAACGAGATCCGATCATCAGTTTACTCACTGTAAAGTCATTTTGGACTTAGACTAAAATATAGCTACTTAAAATCGTATATCTAATGAATCTTCTTATAACATTAAATGTAATTTAAATAAAACTTATCCCTACGTTATTTTGAAAAATGTTTCACGTGACGTTTCCTGTGTTCACAATGATTACAATTATCTGATGGAGCTGTATTAGGAATAGAAAGCAGACGTTTATTATTTAAGCGAATTTTTATTTATACATAATCTTTGCACTGCTTAATTGAGTTGAGACTTGATCGTTTATTATATAATAACTTATATAAGTTAATTTTTTAAATCTGCATAGATAGCTTTTAAGTTGTACTTAATTTTTGTTTATGTATTTATTATGACTTTTATTTTGCTATTAGATGTTTTGTACATTTCCACATTTTAATTTGTGTAGTGACCTTAAGTTTTTAAAATGCCGTTCAAGACGTCATGCCTATGTAAAAGTATTCATGTGTCAATTGTTTTGTACAGTTTTTAGAGTAATCGTTGTACTTTTTTGTATTTAGCTTAAGTAGTTACTCCAGTATCACGACTTTTCAGTTCAAGATTTTTATTAACTGTGATGATGTTCATTTTTAATTGCAACTTGCAACAAAAGAGAATTTTAGATGTAGGGGTACTTCCAGTCAGTAGATTAAGTTAGACATTGCCAACTCGGCAGTTATCATGATGCATTAAGTAACTGGTATTTATTTATAGGAACCTACTATGATCTAATGATCCCCGGAAGTACCTTAAAGTTTGACAGCAGCTTCTTCATTCATGTTCTTTCTTTTCGCTTCTGATTGCAAATGTTTTTTTTTGTATAATTATTTGTTTAAAGATATTACTTAACAGAAACAATCAGTTTATTTATGTTATTTATCGTATGATTTTTTTATCATGATCAAAAGAGAGAAAAAAACTGCTGTCAAACGCGGAGACTAAGGTGTAGCTTTAAACAAATTCCCGTTGATGATGAAGAAAGTTTGAACGAAAACGGAAATAATAAAGCTCGTTAAGAAACAAATCACGCTCTTGTCATTGTTGATATCTTGACGTCTGCATTGCATCATTTATAAGTGGTTACATGCGTTTTAATTAAAAAGGAAACGGAATATACAAAATATTAAAAATTTCATCATCATCTTTATATTATTATTATTATCATATCACATATAATCACGCAATGACGCAATAATAAAATTATGGAAGTGAAAGCAAATTGCTCACTTTCACGTTACGTTCGTTCACAAACGCACAGACTGGCTCTACTTTCGCACTTCGCAGTAGGGCAATGGGAATGGGAGACCGGATTTCTTTTGGATTCTTTTGGATACTTTCACATACATTCATATATTTACAATGCACTGGATTGACTGGCACTGGACTGGATGCGTGCATGTGTAATTGTGTATGCAACTTTTTTTTTCTCACGCGATCAGCCGATGTTGTGGCATTGCACGTTGCTCTGCTCTTGTTTAAAGCAAAAAAGCAAGTTTACGTTTACTTACCTAGATTCGTGAAAGTGTTTTTAGAGATTTTTATCCCAGTTTTAAATTAAAATACTTTGAATTATGTGCATTGTGCATGTATTCTAAATAAAGTTGATTATTCGATTGCGTTTGTCACCACACTTGACACTGTCACTGTCTAGTTCGAGTAGCGACAGTGCTTTTTCTGATTGATATTGATATCTTTGTCCTGTTTATCTAAATTATATCACGTTTAAAAATGCCGAAAGAAAGGGATTTACTTAAAATAATTTGGACGAATTTCGTGAATTCATTGCGACCCAGGCAGATAAAAGGGAATTTAATGGGCAAAGATAATTTTGGAAATAAATATTTTGAAATTCCTCCAGGTAAAATAAAGATATCTCTATACAATACAGTATCAATTGTCTTTTTAATGTTTGCAATAGTTTCCATTTAATATTAAAATATATAAATCTAACCTAAATTGTAATTTACTTTCTTAGATCCAAGTATTGGCAAAAGAAAAGCAGCCAGATGGTTTGAGCCAGCGATTAAGGATGATTTTGACAAGGAAATGCCGGCTGAATGGGAAGGTAAAAACAGTTCTCATAAGATTGCCTCTGACATTAATTCGAAATCCGTTTATTCGTGGATGGTGCATGTAAAGATTGAATTCCTTTTTCCTTTAGCCTGGCTGAGGGGAAGGAGACAGCAACCCCCCACGGTGGAGGAAGTGTTAACAAATCAAGCAATTGCAGACATGAAGAAGATTAATGCAGCAGAATTGGAAAAAGAATACAATCCTCAAGCAGCACTCGAGCCCAAGAGGGAAACAATAGCTAAGGACTTTCCAAAATATAGTGATTACGAACTAATGCCCGGCGAGAGTCAGGACCGTGTCAAGTAGTGTTAAACATTATTTATGCAGTTTAATTATACAGTTGACACCTGATTAGGTAAGGTTATTTTTAGTGTATGCATAGTACGCATAGTATACATAATACAATACAACAATTCGCCTACAGTACAAGAGGCTTGATATAAAAAAATCGTGCTTACGTCTGATTTGTTTATTCAATCAAAGGTTACGTGTACGACGTTGTTTTCTCATATGAACAAGCAGAATGGAGTATTTAATAAATTAAAAAAAAAATAAAAAAAAAAATAAATCGTGAAACTATAAAGCATGCACGAGTAAAGCCTTGTATAAAAGGGGCAGAGAATTTATAATAATGTTTTAGCATTATTACCTTCATTTCATAATGCAGCTCAGCAAGTGCTGCACCTGCTTTTTACAGAAAAAAAACATCCAGTCCCAACCTATAATTTCGTGACAAAATTTTTTCTAGGTATTTACCAAAGAACAATAATATTTTTTGCTTCGGGGCTGCTTTTTATACCAACGCTAAGCACTTAATTGCCAACCGAGAGGAGGATTATTGTAGCGAAGATTTATTCTACGTGCGTGCTACATAGAAGAGTCTCTGCTGGCGTTCCTTTATTTTACGTCGCACTTCATCGAACATTTTACAATACGAAAACATCTATCCATTACGAATCATTACCAATAATTACCAAAATTCATACATACATAGAACGAGCGGGATCCACTTGTCCACTTGCATGCGCATTCTCAATCTTCTATTCAGAAAACTTACGTAATTCTGCTTCTAATCTTAATCCGCCATCCGCCGACAACAATGCAAGGAACAAAGTTACTCCTGGTCTGTTGACTTCATAAAAATTGAAAAAAATGTACATGCATGATAACCCAGTGGACGAAGACATGGTTCATTTTCTATTACTCTTCGTGGAGGACCATTGTTGAAGATGATTATGATTATAGAGACATACATTAAGATGATTGTTGATATTTCCCTTCCTTGCCTTCTTCTCTGTACACCTGCTTCAATAGTTTCTCTCAACAAGCAGCAAACAACAAAGAAGCAGCAATCCTTTCATTTCATGACTTACCTGACTGAAGCCATCGTCATCTCCAATATTGTTCAACCACATTCATATTTGCATGCATTGTACTTATAAAAAAGGTACTTTACGAAGAAAAAGTGTCGGTGTGAAGGAGTGGAGTAAAGAATTTTGCCTCAGGTGGTTTCTCGTCCCTAGTTATTATTTGCCTTGCCTTGTCTTGTAATCTCTTCTTCTTCGTCTTTTTCAACTTATTTATTGCGAGACCTCTTGTTATTCCAGAAGATGAAACCTTTTTCATTATAGAGTGACAAGTGCTGAAAAGATTTCATGGCTAAAGTAAAGCTAGCGATACCAAATATATTATTGCTATTAGGCACTCTGCATAGAGTAGTTTTTAATCTTCATATTTTCTAAAGTGAAATACCTTCAGTCATCCGTTTTTAATTCCAAGAATCGTTCAAAAATATAACGAACGTGTTTAAATTGTTGAAAGAAGTGCACAATTACTAATAACGTTTTTAATTGTTTAAAAACTCCGTTTAAACAAAATTGACCCTGTACAATTTTATGTACTTAGATTGATACATGAACTTTTGCAACAAGCTTCCAAACTGGTTATCTTCATTCATGTGATTTCAGAAACAATATGAAGTCTACCGCAAATAGTAGCTGCAAAGGCAGCTTTTCAAAAATTGTGATGTCGCTAACGATTTCTTTCATTGTTACAACGCTAATTCTCCTGACTTCGAATGTGGATTTAGTCAACTCATGCAACGAAGCTGTTTGTGCCAGTATTGTGTCAAAATGCACCCTAACGCAAGCCTGCAAGTGCGAACTTAAAAATTGTACTTGTTGCAAGGAATGCTTTGAATGCCTTACCTACCTCTACGATGAGTGCTGCTCATGTGTTGGTAAGAGAAAAAACTACCTTTTAAAAATTGGTGCTTCAGAACTACCAATCTAAACATAATTTAATAAATTGATCTTTTAAATCTAACAGAGCTTTGTCCTCGGCCAATTTCACATCATGTTACAACGCACAGCCAAGTCGGAGATCTAAAAGAGCCCATTGATGAATTGTTTAGAGCTCTAACAGAAGAAAAGGACATTCAGGGACGCTGGGCTACATTTACATACCCAATTGATATCGACCAGTCTTGGTTCATGCCAAAACCTGAAGCAGCTTCAAGTGCCAATGTCTATAGTGAGTGAATTCTGGTTAAAGTTTTTACTTTGTTTCGTTGTGGGTTGTGAACATGATTAATATGAAACATAATTTTATAGCTGTTGCAAATGGTAAAATTATTGTGGATCCGTCGAAGGAAGTGGTCACAGTTAATTGCACCGTTGCCTATATGTCCGAATGTATGCCCTTGAACAAGTGCCGAAATTCCTGTCATTCTATGGGCGGATCCTACTTCCGGTGGTTCCATGACGGCTGCTGCGAATGCATCGGCAGCACTTGTATAAATTATGGAATTGATGAGAGCAGGTAATAAAAATGTAGCCTTGGATAAGGTGAAATGGATTAAAATATCTTAACCAATCGAGAGGGCTATCATTAATCGTTATATTGAATACTGTTGCTTATTGTAGATGTACTCGATGTTCCATGGAAGATGACGCAGAAGACGATCCTGTGGAAGCGGAGACTCCCGATGAAACCGAAAATGACACTGGAAAAGAGACTTCATAAAGATGAGATCACAGGAAGCTTAAAAGTCGTTCGTTAAGAGGCTATATACATACTTATACTAGTACCACATTGACAGTATTTCTTTTTTTAAATAATGATTTAGCAATGTAAAAAAGTAAACTGTGAATCTATTTGTACGTTTTCAAGTTTATGGAGAGGATTAGAATGGTTATTCTTGAAAAATGAGAATGGTTTTTGGGTTTTTGAGCTACACTGGTGGAACTTCTACCCTAAGATTGTTTCAAGTTTTGAGTTCGGAAATCCATTTCAAAGCCGAGCTGGGTTCTTTCTCAGGCGTTTTGAAATCTTAAATCAATGCATTAGAGCTTCAATAAATGAAATTACACAGTACTGATTTTAAGATTTCGATGATATATTATTTAATACCTTTCAGAAGGTACATACTTAAGAGCATGACTAAACTAGATTTAATGAATTCTCTTATTATAACATCGACAACCTACGCTCTACGCTTCTGTTCCACTGGTTGGATATCAACTGGGTCAGTAGGTGACGTACTTTTCGGCACACCCGCTTGTTCATTAACGTTAACTTCAAACTCTTCCGGACCGATCAAATTCTTTTTTCCAAATGGCGGAGGTCCTAAAATTGTTTCGATGTCTTCATAATTCAAAGTTTCTTTGACTAAGAGCTCATTTGCCATCTACAAACATTAGAAATATGTAAAACAACTCGAACATAACAACTATGCTAATTTTACGAAACAGTTATTTCGATGAGCTTTACCGTTTCAAGTTTATCCTTATTTTCAAGTAGCACTTCCTCAGTCTTCTTGTAGGCTGCGGCAACTAACCTCCTTGCTTCATCGTCCATCATTGCTGCGAGTCTCTTGCTGAAAGGCTTTTTACTACCTGGCCCAGTCTCTTCGTCACCGAAGGATATTAGTCCTATATTTTCATTCATACCGTATTGTCTTATCTGAGCGTATGCCATTTTTGTGACCTTTTCCAAGTCATTCTGAGCCCCTGTTGTCACACGATTGAAAGTGACCGACTCAGCAACGCGACCCCCAAGAGCCATACACATTCTTTCAAAGAGCTGACAAAGATAAAGATTATATAAGTAAAATGGCTGGAAAATTTATAAACAGTGGCAATTTAAAGGATATAAACTATCACCTCTTCTGTGTTGTATAACTTTTGGTCTTTCGGCATGTACGAGGCAAATCCAAGAATTTGGTTTGTGCGTGGAACAATAGTCACCTTTAGAAGAGCGTCGGTACTTTTCAGCATCCAGCCGACTAAAGCTACACACACAAAAGAATTGCAGTTAGGGGAATTAGGTAGTTGTTTCCTTTCTTGATATTGACCTGAATTAACATGACAATTCCCAAAAACAGTTCGCTGTAATATTCTAATGCTAATATCTTACCATGACCGGCTTCGTGATATGCAACTGTTCGTCTTTCTTCGGGACTCATAACCTAACGAAAATGAAAAGCAATCTAAATTTCGAGATTGGATTTCAATTATCAAATGGCGAGCAAACGCTATAGCATTCCCTTACTGTACCTGTGTTCGTTTTTCCGTGCCACCAACAACTCGTTCTACAGCATACTCAAGATCATTGCCGGCAACGAATTTCTTTTTGTGCAAAGCACCGTGTAGAGCAGCTTCATTGCAGACATTCGCAATATCAGCACCTATGATTAATGCAAAATTATCGTTGTATTTTATCAAACGTAAAAAAAAAGAATTAATGAATGGCAAACAAAAATCTTACCACTGAACCCAGGTGTTAATTGAGCCATCCGTCGAGAATATGTCTCAGGTCTATTTTCCAACTTTATTACTTTCAAATGCTGCTCGAATATTTCTTTTCTTTCGTCCATTGTTGGTAAGTCAATCAGTATGTGTCTGTCAAATCTACCGGGCCTTAGCAGTGCCTGAATAGTAAAAAATAGTTATAACTAACCAGTCACCCCCGCAGGATTGCGAATTGAATCATTTGATGTCAAATCCTTTCTTACCCTATCAAGAACATCGGCCCTGTTTGTGGAGCTCAAGACAAGAACACCTTCTTTGCTTGCCATACCGTCCATTTTCAACTAAAAGTTGGTTTAAGGTCTGCTCTCCTTCCCCAGCGGCACCATCAGCTTGACCACCTGCCCCACTCCTTTTGCGACCGACTGCATCAATTTCGTCAATGTATATTATACACGGGGCTCGTTTTTTGGCTTCCTTGAAAAGATCTCTGAAAATGTGTAATTTATAGTTTCCAAGTTAGTTTTTAAGTTTTGATCAGCAAAGTAACGCAAGTTTTACTTCTTTACCTTACTCTTGCTGCTCCTAAACCTCCAATCATTTCAATAAATTCTGAGCCATTCATAGATAAAAATGGAACATTTGATTCTGTCGCTACTGCTTTCGCTAACATGGTTTTGCCACAACCTGGAGGACTAAAAACAAAAATTATCAACTATTTAATTGTCTTTGTCTTAAGGCTAAACTAGTATAATAACCAATCGCTCTCCCCGAAAATCGAACTAAAGTAAAAGGGACATACCCAAGCAGCAATGCTCCTCTTGGAACCTAAAAATGACAACGAAATGTTTGTGGAATGTGGAAGCTGGTAATATTTTGTATTTATGCAGTAACCATTATTTAAAACAGCTTTCGAACCTTGGCCCCTAAGATTTTATACCGTTCCGGCCGTTTTAAGTAATCAACAAATTCCATTACTTCTTGTTTTGCTTCTTTAAGCCCAGCAACATCAGCAAATCTAACGCCTTTGCTTGTCGTAGGTTCCACAAGTGTAAATCTTGCTTTTCCCATTTGAGTCTTTAATTAACACCATGCAAAATGCAAAATTACATTGCGACCTTAGTACACATCAGTTTGACTTTAATAACGCATCACCACAGGAAAACTCACGATAGAATCTATGTTGATTGAAACTTTAAATAATTTCGATCTGACGATGAGAGCCAAAAGAAGGGCAACGACAATTATAGAGGCGAGTAATTTTCCAGCTGTATCTGAATTCCTTTCGTAAACTACAGGCACTCGATATTCAGGTCGGACTCCGAGTCTTTCTTCTGCTTCCCGTAATTTTGCCTCAAATTTACTCATGTCCACTATGTTCATGTGATAAGTCTTATGTTCTACCTAGAGATGATTTACAAAAATTAAAGTCGAAGTTATTCAATTAAGAAAAGAAATAGAATGATGATGATGATAAAAGAGGAAATTTTAAACTCACCTTTCTACCTTTGACTACAGCACCATCGTGTAAAATTATTGTAACAATGTCCACATCTGGTCGTACGATAATTTCTTCCACTTCTCCTTTGGCCAGCATATGATGGACAAATTCATTCCATGAGACATAACGGACAATCTAAAAATTGATATAAAATGAATTAGTTATTACATTTTGTATATATGTTGTAACAGTAAAATTTACTGCTTATATTTACCTCAGGTTGATTGGAACCCGGAAATGCAAGGGAGACTAGAGCGACGAACATGTAAGCGGTAAGCATCCAAAGAAACGCTTTTACCAGCAACGATGAAAGTTTATCGTCGCCATTATTGTTATTATTGCTACTGCTACCACTGCTGTCATTTTTCGGTTTCGGTGGAGGTGTGCTTTGCTTTTCATTCGGAGTTGGTTTTTTCTCCTCGCCACTCCAATTTGAGGGTGAACGATGAATCCATCGAACAGTTGAAAGGTTTTTAGAAAGATGAACTGGCTGCTTCAACATAAAATTAACAAAATTCAAACGCATTGAGTAAAGAGTAAACATTTAATTCCACAATAACAATATTTAATAATTATATCATAACAAACCTGGGGTGTCCTTAATAAGTTAAGTAGGTTAAGAAGAGACTTCTGAATGACTTTAATTTCCTTCCTGTGCAAATATTCTGAAAAGGGTTTGTTACAATATTTTTCACACATGACCGAAATTCATACACGCGTAATGATTTTATTTAATTGTCGGTTTCATAATTTCGTTTCAGTTACCTCTCCCCCCGGTCTGAAAAATATGACTAGCATCGCCAATTCCTAACACAGTTCTCACTGCTTTCGAGACGCCATCAAGGTTCACATTAACAGGGACAGTTCTGCTCACGCCACAGCCGGTCTTTTGCAATGTAAAGGTAGATTGTGTTCTTGTCAATCTAAAAGAACTTCCGGTCGTCATATCCAAATCTCTCGCTATTGCATTTCCAATTCGCGACGACACCAACACTGCGCGTTTCATTCGGGATGACACCGTAGAGCCGGAGAACTTTGATAATGACATCGTGACGCAAGTGAAAGGACTATCAACTATTTTACAATACTCCTGCTGATATTAAGAGACAGTCCCCAGCGACGAAATCTTGAAACTTTAGCATTGATTAAAATCCATAAACCACTGTCACTCAGCCAGTCACTCACAGTGACACGTGACACTGAAACAAAACAATCTTTCAGCAGGGAGTCGATCAACTCACCCCCAACATCCAAGTCTACGATGATCCATGATGAAAGTAGCACCAGGTCAGAATATCAGATCAGATCACGCACGATCATCTGGCTGCATATTTCGCTCTTTCTCCTTTTCGCACACTTTGTTTGGGAACAACAAATTGCATTTAATTAGCGTGATAAGCGTGTAGACTAGCCATAAGTTGCAAAATCAAATCGCATTATTGCATTGGGTTAGTACTAGTGGTGAGGCGGGTCACTAAAAGTCGGTGTTTACCAAAAAACTAAAACCATATGAATATGAAACATTCACCACGCTGAAACTTTCATCCTGATGAAAGTTTCATCCTGATGAAAGTATGAAATACGAAACGCATGTGAAGCCAAGAGCCAGTCAAGATGATCATGGTCTATCATAATTCATATCATAAGCTATAATATGTATACCTATATCGCATATCGCATCGTCGTGTGGTAAAATTGTTCTTCACAAGCCTTGGGGCAAACTAATACACAATAACAATGAGTATGCAATACATCTTGCAACTTTTTGCAAGTTATAACGCTGGGGCTGGACGGGGTTATCAATGATAACTTATCATTATCATGAACCATAAGAGCTTTATGCCTATGCCTCCCAGCATACATGAAGAAATGGCTCTTGAGCTCTTGATTACGTAAATATGTGATAGTAATGGAGTTAAAGTATGCAATCATATCATGAAAAACCTAGTTTCAAACAAGCCGAAGCTCCTGCCTGTGAAATGAGCATCCTTTTTTATTACTTTTCACTGCATTCAGCATTGCTATGTTGTGTTGTA
>VYYJ01003488.1:0-16474 GCA_021029165.1 Cyphoderus albinus | reverse complement strand
ATGGAGAACAGATGCATGTTCTGTCCACTCCCATCCTTTCCATGTATTTCGATGTCCAGGGACCCTTCATAAACCACGTTATTATTTCTGGCGGGTAAATTGATAAAATTCAAAATCCATGCATTTAGCTAACCCAACCTTAACAATTTCAAAAAAGGGCGTGGCCTTGAAGGTTGGAAACTGGGTGTGTATTTCATTCACAAGCAAGGTGAATATTTTTGTGATAACGTAATTTGTGAATGGTCCCACAATATCTAAGATACTATAGTAGTTGATTGAACCGGCTTCAATATACAATATAGTAAAAGCGTGCTTCGGCTCAGAGCGAAGATGTTCGGCACGTGAAACAAAAACATCCCGTCACAAGATAAGCCTAAAAAGATAATTTTTGCAATTCTCAGCTAAAGTCAATACTAGATGGTGCATGGGCAGTGAAATAAAAATTGAGGCGAGAACGAGATGAGATGCGCGTCTCTTCTTTGGCAATTAAAAATGACAATTAAAAAATTAAAATTAAACGATGACATAAGATGAGATGATTAATTAAGTTATGAGACGCACTTTGATTTTTTGCGATTCCAGATTCAACGAGTATTTATATTTATAACGCTGGCATTTCTTAAGGTATTTATAATATTTCATTTTATCTAATTAATTAACAACCGAAAATTCTCTGCATCATCATAGATCAATCAGGATCAAGGTGGAGAAGTATTGAACATTTTTAGTTATGTTAGTTAAAAATTGACATTTAAACTGTCAATTTTAAAGGAACGTTTCTGAGAACGCCACTTAATTATTATACCCTAGCTTTATCCGTTATTGCTGACTGCAACTGCAACTAGCTGCAGGCCGACAGCAGACATTTTATTAAATATTTGCATACTTAGCTTAATGAAATTAAATGGAAAAGTTAATTTTATTTAATAAATCTCAATTTCAGCCAACCGTTATCAAAACTTTTACTTTTCATACATAACATATAGCTCGCAGCTGCCCGTGAGACTGTAATAATGTTACTAGCAGACAGCTTGAGGCAATAAATAAAAAAACGGTCGCTTCGGATTTTGTCCAGTTCATTGGAATAATTTTACATTCCCTGCATTTTCATGCATGTATGAACTTTGAACTTAACTTGCAATGTAACCAAACAAAAGTGACTGTTACATAAAACAAATTATATTAGAAGTTTAGAACGTCCATATTTCATTAGGTTATAATCATACATGTCAAAAGATGCGAGTATTATATTTGGAAAAATATCTTAATCTCGGTAATACTTTTAATCAGCGTAATTGGTACGTAGTAAAATTATTTCATCAGGTTATAATCATACATGTCAAAAGATGCGAGTATTATATTTGGAAAAATATCTTAATCTCGGTAATACTTTTAATCAGCGTAATTGGTACGTAGTAAAAGTACTGACAAAGCGAGGCAACGTAGCGTGTGAAATGAAACAAAATGGATATTTTTGGATAATATTGATGAAAAACAAAACTTTCATGGGAAATATTTTTTTCTGTTTCCCATTTACAGTAATAAAATAATTTTTCTTTCTGACTTTGACAAATCTCTGAAACTACATAAACAATTTGAATAAAATAAACTCGTTTGTATTATAAAGAAAGACTAAATAATATTAAAGCAGAAAACATTTATTATTTTGCAGACAGTCCAATCAATGGCTTCTTTTTGCGTTCTCGGAATTCGGGAATTCTGTTTTCGATGAGAACTGCGACTATTTTTATTATTATTTACTAACTCATCACTAATCATAATCAACTTTTTCTTTGCTTTTCCTTTTCATCTTTGGAGCATTGTTCCAGGATCCGGGAAATCTATCACACACACGACACGTGGGACCTGGGAGGTCACAGTTCAGGTGTGTAATGAAATGATCTGAGTTGAAAAAACAATTTATTTTATTTACCTAAAAAAGGAAGCCCTCCAATAGTTATTTAGTATTGTAATTAATTAATCAGTTATGTGATCCCTAATTGTTTTGTATTAAATTGTTATTGTTATTTGGCTGTATGTATGAGAACAATCTGGAAATTCATAAATGGCAGAGGCGGTTCCGAAAAGTCTGGTTTTCTTATTACAGTTTATTTATGGATTTTGTTGCACAATGAAATTAATAAAACCTAAATTTATTTAAATGGCTTCATTCATAGTTATTTAATAATGATTAATTGAAAAACTTTGCAAAATAAAAAAAAATAAAGCGGGCAAGGGTAAGGCATTGGTGTCACATAACATGACTGGAAAAAATTGTTTTTGCATTTTCATTTGATTTACTTAACTTGTTTACTTTTATGGATGAAGGTTTAGATTGCTTCCTATTTACTCTACTATCGTCTACTTTTATCTGTAATTTAGAGAAATTAGCTGGAATTCATGAATTCCACAAAAAATAGAAAAAACAAAGGCACCTTCTCATCGCTTAGAATTTAACTCTGTATTTAAGGTAGATGCATAATGACCTTCCTACGCCCACTTCAATTTTATGTTACTTACATAAGTTGACAGTTGTCGCCAACTGCTCAAAAGTATTTAATAATGTCATAATAAATTTGCCGAATTGAGTCTGAATTGAATATTATCATATTCCACGATTTTTGTTCGTGTTTTATTTATTTGTTTGTTTTTATTCGGTATGTATCTGTCCGCTCGTGTACCTAATGTAATAAATAAGTAGCCTTCAAGTAATCTTCAAGCCTACTCATAATTTGATTTCATTTAAGTACCAACTAGAGCACGAATGTTTGCTTTGTTTATAAAATTACATACATTAGCCACCGCCGTCACAGACTCACAGACTTAATTTACTTCTCTGACGCTCGCTTATATAAAATATGCAAATGAGGCGAACCATAACCAAAGCCATACAATAGTAACCCTACCTAGCTACTAGCTACACCACTATTAACATTGCCCACTTTGTCCACCCACCGACCTAGTCTAAAAATAACTCCTTTTGAGACACTCAAAAATGCCGTTAAAAATCGTTATATAATAATGTCCCTCCGGAGTATTATAGGCTAATGTGACCAAAGGTTTTTTTTGGTCAAATGAAAAATGGTTTTAAATCCATTATGCCTCTAATGTCTCTGTTATGTGTACGTATTAATATGTACGTAATACCGTGATTAATCATTTATCAGACGTGACGTAACGTGACGTGGTTTCAGTGAACGGATTAAAAGATTATGATTAATTTATTCCGCTTTTACGGTTTATAGTAATGCACACAATGATCCAGCGTCAGCTCATCGCTTAATAAGAATTCTCTTAAAATACATACTTTGTGCATAATGCTTTTATTATCATTGATTATATCAAAAGCAAAACCAAAAATGCTCCAGATTCCATTTCCACACATGTTTCTCACCAAAACTGCACAAATTAATCAAAATGCACGTTCCATGACCATAGCGCGTAACGCGGAACGTCACGTTTTCATTTAGCTAAAATCCCGAGCTCTCACGTGGCCCTGGCCATGGCTCGGCTCTTTTGCTGAGCTTAACAAAAGCTTAGGCTGAAACTGAGATTTCGCTAAATCCACATTGTTAATGTTATTATTCATTTTAATGGAGACTGGAGCATTCCAGAATTTTAATTTCACAATTCTGAACTTATTATGGATGTGGAGTGAGTTGATTATTAGAAGTGGACCGATTTCATTACAGATTAGCTTCACAATCACAACAAAACTGTTTTTACACTTCAAAATGGTGAACTTGAGATTTCTCATAGGCCTTACGCACACTTTCGCATTCTTCTCCATTTCCACTTCATGTCAGGTCGGACAAACGTCCGCATTCAATTGCAAATAAAATGAAATGGGATTTTTGGAAGGCAGTTGGAAATGAAACCGATGAATTTTTTTCTTCGAAAATACATAAAATACCTAAAACTTACCTACACGAGTTTCAAGTGAGTATTTTTATATCGAATTGCACTTACACCAAAAGTAGAAAAATGGGACAACTTGAGACAAGCGTAAGCGAAGTGGATATCTAGAAAAGTGGAAAATGTGCAGAAAGAAATCGAAACGAGTGAGTGTGTGTGAGTGAGAGAGTGACAGAAAAACGGGGCTCAGGCTCAATGTGACGTGACATTTTCCCGTATTCACCATCAAACTCACAATTTTTCAGTGAAGTGATAGTGAAGTGTAATGAAGTGGAGAGAAAAAAGGGGCAAAGTAAAAATTGGGCCCGCCGTGAGGAAAATCCACTTTACTTACAAACCTAGTACATAATAATATTCAGTGCTTTTACGATAATGACGATTTTTTGCCAGTTTTAAAGCTTTAAAAATTCAGTGTGGAAAACTGTGACATGCCGAGGCCGAGACCGTCATCACTGATTATGAAAATACTTTAGTATTTTTGAAAGATCCAATCCGAAAAGTCGTTAGGCGTTATAAATAGCCGTTAGTTAGTCGTTGTATGTAGCACGTAAGTATTGAAGCCAATTTCGCAGGAAAAGAAGATTCGATCAGCATCGACGAAATTAACTGGATTCGATTTAGATGGTGAAAGTGGAAAAACGAGGCTGATCGAAGCTTCCATCATTTCTCATGCTACTTATGCTACGCTACTACATACGAGTTAATAAGAGTGAAAATTGCATTAACTTCAACTTCAACAAATGGAAAAGAAAAAAAAACGCATCCACAATCAAATGAATATCGCGTTTCTATTTGTTTTCTGTATTTATTTAGTCATAGTCATAAACAGAGCGTAAAATGTTCCATATCGAGTACCATGTAAAACCATATAAGATACGTATGCATGGCATGATGCATTAACCTTTTTTTGTCCGATTTTTTTCCTGGAGAAAAACAAACTTTTTCTTGCCTTTCTCACTATTTCTCCAGGCATCTTATCTCAGCCTGTTTTATTTTATAGTCATTGCATTGCTTCCTGCTCCAGCTCGAAATTTGTTTTTTCTTCGTTCTGGAGTGAAGAAAATGAAAATGAGATAAGAAGGAAAAACTTTGTTAATTTCACTCTCTTCAAGAAGTCTTAGTCTTATCTATCTTTTGCATTGCGTCACACACAGATTATTTAAATGGGTTTTATTTCGTTTTCTATTTCCGAGTTTTCACTTCGGCTCGGTCAATTTTTTTCTTCAGAAAAGTTCAAAAATTCGATATTTGAATAGGTAGAGATATGAGATCTGATCTGATCTGATCCACATTCGATTCTTCTTCAATTTATGTAGATGAAGACGATTTGAGGAGGAAAACAAAATAAAAAAAATGAGAGCTGAAATTTCCTTTTCCTGAAGCATATCTTGTAGCTAAATATGCTATGATGGATAATGCTCGATAATAATAATAAAGTATTGCGTTCCAAAACACATCACATTGTTATTGCTCCACGTTTACTTCACACTCTGTTTTTCACTTCTCCAGTGGAGAAGAAAGACAAAATCAGAATCACCCTCCAGCTAACACTTGACTGACTAGGGAACATCGAGGAGTAGCTTTAGCATATTATCATATTGTTTAAACAAAACGTAATGTCAAACTTACTATTAGGTGTAGGTTCCGCGCCATTCTCTTAATTTTTTATAAAATCCGTGCATTTAATTACAACTTAGATCCAGATGCTTTGTTTTCCTCACTGGTAATTCAAAATCATAATTTTCAGAGGCCTATTTCGATATTTGCGAAGTACAGTGTGAAGTCCCTTGTCACTCTTCACTGTACCAATCATTAGGCTTTTAAAGAAGTTTGCTAAATTTGTTAGTGTCACTGGCCGAGGTCTCCTTGTTAGATCTCTAGAAAAGAGAAAAAGAAATACGAAAAGAAACAGGAATCGCTTAAAAGGGAGAGAAATTCTCCTTTAATGGAGATAAAATTGGCAATGATGCAAAATTGTCTCATATTCACATCAAATGGTATATTGCTTGCAGCCAGGGGCGGGCGGGTTTTACTGCCTAAACAACATGATCAACTCAACATATTTGGCCGTTACAGTTGTACCGTTATGCCGTTATGTACTTACCTACCTAATGCATGTAAGCAAGCTCTGAGAAAATATGACGTTATTCATCGTCGTGCCCGTATGCATACGCACACAACAAAACAAAGTATAAAATAAAATGTAAGATGGGGAAAACGAGCCTTTTTTATTATTACAATTTCATTTGGTTATGGCAAATTCGCAACTTCTCATGTACATATATGTACATAGTAAGGGTAAGGAAGGAATGGCGCGTGTGTGTGCATCACATCCCCGTTAACTTTAGTCGTTTCGTGCCCGTGCCTTTTCTCGCTCTTGTTGCAACTTGCAAACTTTTGCTCAAGCTCAGGCTTTAATACACAATATGAAAGTGGATGTGGATTGTGGATGTCCCTCGTCTTTTTCTGCGTTTCATCAACTCAACTCCAACTTCAACTCGTGAACTTTCTTAGTCTCACTTTAGTCACACTCTCCCGTTTTAGGCCGTTTTGGGCCAGTCGTTGCACAACTTTCTTTCGGTGACGATCCAGTCTAGAAACTCTGCGGGTTTAACTTACCCTTCATAAAAATCAGAATCAAGATGTAAATAAAGTGCACACACAGTCATACAAATAAATTCCTGAAAGTCCATACACTCATAATCAAATTTTTTATTTGTCAACCTACTAAAATAGAATAAAATTTCTCCTTACATTCCATTTTCCCTTAAAATAACCTTTCTACGGGATTACTTAGCATAGTAAAACCAAAATCAACCTGAGTACCTATTAGCTTAAGTGACATCTGAAAGTTTTAAAAATCTAATTGCAACAGGGTATTTTTGCATAACACAGAATTGAGTAAATAAAGACATTTTAAATTGCAAAATATCACATTGCCCCCAGCAAAAATTCAAGTTCCCTACTTGAATAAAGACTTGAAATTAATTTAGGGTAAAATCAACAAAATTTTCCTAGAAATTGTCAATTAAACTGTAAACAGGGATTTTAATCGGAAAACTCTTCGTCCTTTGTAAAATTAAGTAGGCGGTGATGAAAACTTGAGGACACAACTCAATGCTTTTACCGCCTGACCATGATCCAAGTCCAAGATCTTAGGTTTGGAAAGCTAAAGCTTCTTAACTTAAGATTATAAAAGATTTAGGTTTTTTGGTAACCAAACTTTTTGCAGTGGTAATACTCTACTATAAAGTATAATTAACTAAAAAAGTTGAGCATTGAACATTGAATACTCAACATTCAACATCTTCACTCACTCAACACGAACACTTTGAAGTGGAGTCCAAAGTGAAGACGAGAACCGTCTGGTTTTTGTATACTTCAACTTCAACTTCAACCTCAGATCTCAGAACCTTTTTTCGAGCAACTCTTTCCCATCCCAGTTCTTTTCCAAACTCGAACTCAAATTTCTTCTCGAAATTTGGAAACGTGAAACTCTAACTCGTGTTTGTGTGGAACATGTTTACATGATCATGCTCATGTTCACGATCATGACTTGACTGAAGCCATTGCCACCAAGAAAGACTAAACGTTCTGTAAACAGTAAAAAGTTGACTCTTCATGTAGATAGTAGTACACAAGCTTGACGAAGCTTGAGTGAGACTCGTTTCGTTTGAGTAATCGACATTACAAGAATTTGACATTCAAAGAGAAAAAAGAGCAGAAAACTAGAAGAGCCAAAAAACCAAGATTCTCTAAGAGCATTGGAAAGAGGAAGTGAAAGCAAAAATCAATTAGGCAGACACAAAAAACTTTTTTTCGCAAAAGTAAAACAAGGAAAAGTGCAAAGTGTTCTTGTTTGACTTGACCACACACACAGAGAACCACTCAAAGTAAATAAACTGCGCTTTACTTCTATCTGTTACAGTTTATACAACTTAAACTTTTTTTTACAAGGAAATCAAATTACCGGAAGATTTCTCGGTTTCTAATGAATTTTCTCCTTTTCTAACTCTTTCATCTTCCAATACCCCAAAAGTGTAAAACGAGCCAATAATTAACTACCAATTCCAAATAACGTTACAAAAGTGGTTTTGAAATCTAATTTAAAAACATGAACTTGAACCAAACTAAAAAACTCACAGCCAAACAGATCCATCTTCTCGCTTCTCCGTTTTTCTTTGACATGAGTCATGCTCATGAATGAGACATTTTCTGTTCCGTTTCGAGACTCTTTTTCATTCCATCATGATAAAAATCTAACTGAAGCACGTCACGTCGGTTCAAGACAGTAACAGTAACAGTAAACAGGAGAGCAAGAACCTCTCAAATAAAAACCTGCGATAAAACAACAACAACACCAGCACAACTTCCGCAACTGGTTCCAGGTTCCAGGACATCGAACGAGCGACTTTCTCGGGACAAAGATAAAAAAGCACCGCCACAGAACACGGAGACTTTTCCGAGCAAGGTTAGTCCTTTAACATTTTTTTTTATCCCGAGTTAAAATGGTTTGGTTAATGGTCTGATGATTATTAAGTAAAAAAAGAGCAAACAAAATAGAGCAAATGAGGGAGCCATTAGAAAGGAAAAATTCTGGAATAAAAGTTGCCCCCCAGAGTGAAAATGAAAGTTCCTGGTTTGACTCGAGTGGAGCATAAAAAGAGTTGGGAGTGGCGAGTGGAGGAAAAGCAAATGATAATGGTGATACTATACCATGAACATAATAATGTACCATAATCATGATCATGATCACATGAAAGATTCAAGCTGAGTTCGCTCTGCAGTGGCAGAGCAATGAATTTCAGCTTTCACAATTTTATTTCCGTACGTAGACTCATCTGACATTTAATGACACGGTCGGTCGCTATTTTCTCCGGAGAAAGTCTGTCTTAGTCTTTTTCTCCGTCTGGGGGAAATTTTTCCCTGTCTTTTCTTTCCTTCACAAGGATGAATTTTTAAGCAGAGGAGTGGCACCTTCCCACTCTCTTCATCTCATCTCATCGCATTCTTATAGCGTACAGCATAACCTTGTAAACAAGAAAACATTGTTGCGTCCCCCGCATAAAAAACAAAACCAAAAGAAAACAGCCACAAAAGAAAAATCGTTTTTCTTTCCACATTGATCATGAACCCAAAAATAAACAGAAACCCGAAAATCGACCAACTGAAATAACAATGAAAATAACAATGAAAATCAAACGAAATGAAAGGAAAAAGCATATGCCATTGGCAGATACAATATGCACAAACTTCACATTCAGTCTCAGAAACATCAAAGACACAAAAAAATCTGCTTTTGAGCATTTTCTCGCTAAATCATGTGACATGTGGGAAAGAAACTTCAGAACTTGAGACACGCTTCATCATTACAGAAGAGAAGAGACCCCCCACTTTGAAAAAAAAGATGAAACGAATGAAAAAAGGGTAGAGTATCTGCCACAGTAACACAGTAACAGTTATTTAAACTCAATGTGATGTGAGCATTTGAGTGAGTACTTCGTGTGTTTCCAATGAAAACTTTTCACCGTACCATGCTCAATTTTCTCGGATTCCTAGACAAAACATTCAACAAATAACATCAACCGCTTTAACCAGCAGCCTATCATTATCAGAAGCGTCTGTAATGAAGAACTTCAAATTATCTTTGAAGATTTATTTCATTTTCTACGAATTCCACCAACAAAGTAAATATTATCCTACAATTTACTAAAGCACTCCATTAACTCTCGACCTCGAAATGTTCCATCCTATCATCATATTACACACAATATAAGTAATGTAAAACTAAAATCTTTTCAAAGAATCAGGGATATGCTGCGTAATTTTGGAAAATTAAAATTATTGCCAGATTTGCAAAATAACTCAAATTCTGATCTTTCGACATAAAATACAAGCTATAATGCAGATGCTCCAATCTTATATCAAAATGGTAAATTGTTTCACATTGTTACATTTAAACGCCATTTTGCCATTCTGCTAACCAATTCTAACATTAATTATCTACTAGATTGATAATGAGGTAGATCCAATTAACCTGATGAAACAAACAGATTCGGAAACGTTTCACACACTAAATGCTCAGGTTTAACAAAAAATCTAATTTAAAAAAAATATTTAAAACAATGCACCCTTAATATAAATGATGCATGATTAATAGAAGATAACTGATCATTGTAGACAATTTAAAATATTGAAAATTTCCATTTTTGTGAATTTTCACCTTCGGATTGGAATGGTGGAATCCAGTTCAGGTTCTGGTGTGTTTTAAAGATATCGACGTGTTTTTGACATTAAGTAATGAAAACAGTCAATTTACTGCTTACTTTAGAAGGCAAAAAATACCACCTTTAATTAATTGCAATGTAGGATTTCAACGCCGGAAGGTAACGTGACAGAGCATTCGTGCAAATAACTATTTTTAGGTGAATTATCCGAGTCAGTGTAAGTTGATTAATTGGGAAAACTTCCAATTTAATCTAGTTTAATAATAATGCGTAAATTGCGTAAGATTCCCGATCAAAATGTGTCTCAAGTTAGACAATCGGCCTTACACTACTACGATCGCTATAACGTAACACCTAGTGTGTTTGATAAGTTAGTTATTTAAATGCGGTCAAGTTAGAACTTTGACTTTTGGGCTCGACTTTGATTATCACTAAAAGTAGCAGCAGCAGACATTTGGAGTTTGGGTGATGAAATTGATCCTAGCAGAATGCGAGTGACGTACATTCGGATGACTACATAGAACTCGAGAGGAATGCGAGAGTGAGACAAAACTTATTTAAGATAAAGCAGATCCGTGATTCATCCTTATTATGATCCATCCGTTCCGTTCTAAGTCTAATACGTGATGTTTTTGTAATTACCCATATGTAGCCAGATGAAAAACCAAGCAAGCTCATGAATGTATTTATGAATGAAAAGTCACACAAAGTCTCGATAGTTTCGTATTCAAGTGGGAGGATGAATCATCTCATTCCTTTCAGTCAAAAAGAAACTTTTTCCGGCTTTTTATCAAATTTGAATATTTATCATATTTTATAATAATAATAAATAAATGCATTATAATAATACAGTACGAAACAGTTATGGAGAGATCAGACGCTGAGAGAATAAAATAAACACTCCATGAACTTCAAGTTTCTACACAGAGGAAAGAAAAAGTTTTTATGTAACTGTTCCGTTTTTGCCATTCTTCCTGTTCCTTTAGAAAAAAAAATATTCTGCATTGGATTCTGATTCAGTCAAGTCATGGCCTTCTAACATAATAACTATAAGTTACAATGTGGACCCGAGAAGAATCGGAATGATTTTCATGGGTTTTGGTTCCGCGTGAGTTGGTTTCACAATGGAGATAATATTTCCATTAGGAGACGGAAGCGGAGCCGAAAGAAACCCACAGGGAAAATATTACACACATGACTATTTTCATTGTATGCAAATGAGGTTTGTATTTATTACGTATCATCATACAATACAATATTTTTTAGTATTATCCAAAATCCCCGTTTTGTTTTGCATTAGGTCATTTTACAATGCCAGTTGTTAGGTACAATGCTAAGTTATTATGTCATTTTAAGTGGAACATCTTTTTGCCAGGAGCAGTATCAGCGGCAGCTGAATCATTTCAAAGACTTTTGAAACTCGAGTCAAGTCAGTTGGATATTTTTTAGAAAAAAGTCTGGCTGTAAGCAAAACCACATAACAAGCATTATGTAATATAATTAAATATATTTTTAGACATCCGGGCATTATTTAGAGAGTTTACGGTAAACTAACTTTGGATAAACATTCAAGGATATTACATAATTTCATTTTGATTTTTTCACCCTTTCATTTCCGTTCTCTGTTTTATTTCATTTTCTCTTTGATAATGGAATCGATTGAAACGGTTTTTACCCACTACGAGATTATTTACAAATTGGTCCATCATCACTTTCCGATGATGCGGTGTTAATGTGAAGATAAATGACGCATTTTTTAAAGATCTGATGGAAAATCCGAAAATAGATCCTGTCTAATATTTTTCTTCCTGATACACCGATCCCCGTGTACTTACGCGTGTGTACACACATGGAGCTTGGAGGATGGAGCGATTTAATAATAATATTGTTTCTATCGAGCTTCCCCTTCGTAGGGTTATTAGGTGCATAATATCGTGATCGTTGATCATATCATGTATCAGAATCTTTGCTGCATCACTTCACTTTGTTGCATCATCGTCGTCGATCAATCCATCCAAACTCAAGTCCAGTGACCTTACGTGTCTTGTTAACTGAAAGTGATATTATCGCCATGCTTTTGGTCCATGAGAACGTGACAAGAATGAAAACATTGAAATTGGCTCTCCCTGAAGCTCGCGCGTGTGATGATCATGGAGCGCTTTTTAATAAATCTTTACCTCCTTGTTTTATTTTCTTTCTCCAAGTCAAGATTCCGTTACTTAACGTAAACAAACAAAAAGCTGCTGAGAAAACTCAAGCATGTACATAGAGCTAGAAATAACATGGATTTTACGTATCTTCCGGTTAAATACTTTCTCAATTGAAATTCGCGACGAAGTTGGGTGTAGAAGAAGAAAATGAGCCCGAGAGGCAATTTGTTGTCATTAACTGCACCAGTGCGCCATTACCATTCCATTCCATCCTCTACTACCAAACGGCCACTGTACCGAAGCTGGAAGTAGAATCAGGCACAGTTTGCATTTTGCTATGCGATGCAAATAAATATGAGCGAGCGAAACCCAAGTTCTGCTTCGGAATAAATTACCTGTTCAAATTTGGCCATCGAGGCTTCTCTCAAGGAAATGGCTTGTCAAGTCCGACGAAACAGAAACAATAACAAGCAAATTGAAAAATGTTCCCTGTCATCCCCATCCGCTAGCTCCATTCACCAAAATTTGCGTCAATAAAGCCACCAGTAAAGAAACACGTTTTCTATCCATCCACCAATGTTAATGTAGTAGCAAGTCATTGACGACATTTATTTTCCTTCCCCAGTTTTGTCAGTCATTTCATTTCATTTGAATTGGTTGTCTAAAAATCACGAAATTCCTTTTCAGTCAAGATTGTCATTTTCGCGAGCTAAATAATGATTATTGAGTTTCGCAGCAGACATAAATTGCAGCTGTCTCAACACCATTACACCTACATCATACAACTCGATTTAACTATGACTTGACTGACTCATCTATTTTTTGGACCTCTTCTTAAAAAAGATGCTTCACTTCAGAATTAGAATTTAATGCGTCGCTACGTCTTAAGCAACTTTTTCAACTTTGTAACAAAGCAAAGAAAAGAATCAATTTATCCCGAGTCCCGAGTATCGACTTGTACTTAAATACCTAAAACGTTTCATTTTTTTTAAAGCCTACTTAATTAAAGTTAATAAGGCACTCTACTACTTGTACTACGTAAGCAACTTTAACTGGAAGATTCTCACGATGACGTCATATGAAGCGAAGTGGCCAAATAATGAAATTGTTCTCTTGTTCCGAAACCTAGTTCAACGCTGCTCGTTAGTCAATAAATGAAAAGTCACTCCAGTCACAGTCACAGTTCATCCAGTACGTCCAATTAATCCGTACTCATTTTAATGATGCTGAAGTTTTTTTGTGCAAAAAAAAAGTATTTTTGCAATGGGAAATGTCGCTTGAAACAAGTGGGTGGACCATCTGCACATCTGCTCATCTGCATGAAAAAATTAGTTTTGTTAAATGGGGAAAACTCTGTAGTACTGTGAACAATGTTTGCACAACAAAAGAAAAAAATTGACAAAGGGGACAAAATGTGACTATGTCTGTGAAAAAAGTAATTTGCTGCGATTTCAATGAATGAACTCTCTCAACTCCTACTCAAGCAAATTCTGCTTAAATAAGTATAAAAGATTGAACATTTGACAATGAATGAAATGAACATACATGAAATGAAAATGGCTCAATCTATTTAATCATGGCCTGTCTGCATGCATTCAGCGTATTTTTGTAATGGCTTGAAGAAGTTGGAGTTGAGGAAGGGTGGAGCAGTGAAAGAAAGCAATGAAAGTTAAAATGAAAATTCTTCAACAAATACTGACTTATTGTCACACACGTAGATAGAGACAGGCACGGTCCATCAAATCCCCCTGAAAGTAAGGAAAATTAAAAAATATAAAAGGTGCGAGTTAGTATCTCGGGGCTTTCTCTCACTTCATTTTCTACTTTCACTTCATAGCTTCATCTTTACAATCCTCATAATAAAGACAAAATAACAGGAGAAAGCAAGAAAGAGAGCCAAGTCAAGGGAAAGCGTAGTCATCCCGAGTAAACTAAACTTTTCCTATTACACGAGATTTACTAGGATTTCTCAGCTGGTGTGGTCTTGGCTTTTGCTTGGACGCAATAAAATAATAGTTTCCTATAATAAAATACGCATTTCTAATAATACTGAGATGTGTGTACATTTTACATTTATGATGGCTTTAACCGCTACCGAGAAATGTCATCTTGGTATTATATTTCTTCCTAAAAAA
The DNA here is from genome assembly GCA_021029165.1 of Cyphoderus albinus. NCBI lineage: Eukaryota > Metazoa > Arthropoda > Collembola > Entomobryomorpha > Paronellidae > Cyphoderus > Cyphoderus albinus. The sequence continues at coordinate 2,047 of VYYJ01003488.1, read as the reverse complement.
ACTCAATTTTTCAGATCGCATCGTATCGGATCAGATATCTCGGCAAGGCGAAAGCAATAGAAAGTGTATGAAGCGGAGAAAGTTTCTTTTGAATAAATGTCGAATCCAATTCGAATTCGAATCCCATCATATCCGGAGAAAAATTCGCGTGGAGAAAGTAGAACGTATCAACTTTGTCTTTTTCCCTTTGTCTCCTTGACTCGTGTCCCTCATCGTGAAATATAAAGAAAATAGGAAAAGGAAACGAAGAAAAGTCCTTTTTTATTTTTCGAGAAAGTCGTGTGAAAATTGGAATTGCGATTTTTAATGGGATTGATGGTCTCGTACGGTACGGTTAATCTTGGAAAAAGTAAGGATGCGAAAGGGAAAAGTAGAAGACAACAAAAGAAAGCAGATTTTCCCCAAAAAAAATTCTTTTTATCTGACACTGTCACAGCTCAACAATTACGATCCGAAGATCTCCACATTCCGTTTTCTCGGAACAGAAGCAAAAGTGAAGTGGAGTGAAAGAGGGAAAGCACCAGTTTCCTCTTACGGCACTTTTTCGCTCTTTCTCTTTATTAATTCATACTCACTTAACTTTACATTAGTTAGACAGAGACATTAGTGAATTACGGCAGAAAATTTGCATTCAATTATTTATCAAATCTATACATTCATCCTTTTCTTTCTTGGAGAAAGCAAATATTCGTGTTATATATCGGTCAATCTACTTTCTCCCAAATCTTTTTCGTGGCATGTCATAAATTTCATTTTAACGGCCACACAATCAAAGAAAGGGATCACTGAATCGGAGAAAGATAATTTTCCCCACTTTCTCCTAAGAAAATTCTGAAAACTCCTGGATAACATTTTCTACCTTTTTTACGGAATGAGTCATTCATGCATACCTCACAAAAGTCGGGTATTCTCGAGTCTTCAACTTGAAAGAGAAATTTATTTTTGTGTATTATGTACCTATATAGTGATTTCCGGTTCGGTGCTCTGCTTGCACATGGAACTTATTTATAACATACAATAGCGAGCGGTACGATGATAGCGGCTATTAATCACCTCTGAAAAGCACCGCCGGATGTTGGTATTAGATTAGAGCAATCGTTGCGACATTAAACTAATAATAGAAAATAATAGAATTTTTACTCTGCTTTTCAGACAACCGAAAGTTTTCTACCAAGCCAAGTCTTGTGAAACCGAACAATTCCAGAATCAAAATCCCATCACTTCAACAAAAAAGGATTTAACCGGATTCATCCACCATAGTAGTGTGTATGACGTCAATGGAAGCTAAACTGTAAATAAACTTTCCAAACCTTTCCCCAAGGACATTTCGTGTCATGAACAAAAAATTGTGAAAATCAAAATGAAGTGATGTGATCACAAATTATAGTAATTTTACTAAAAAACATTGTCGGAAGCGAAAGTTATTTGTGTGCGAAAACCACTAATTACCGTAACTAACTATCACCAGCTGTAAACTAACTGATTCAGTGAAAGTGGTGAAAGTAGAATCAAAAAGATATTTTTACACTTCCGAAAAAATTTGGTGCCAAAATGGATGGGTTTGGCGGCCTATTGAGTTACTCTGATTTTGATACTTCCTCCTCCGAATCGGAGATGGAGGGGAGCCAGAAAACGAAGATATATTCCGACTCCAATTCCAGAGAAAGATATCGTGATCACGAGTATCAGGAAATGCTGGACAATTACAATTACACAAATTACACGGATGATATGTGGCTGAACTACTCTGACTACCGTAACGAGACCTACGAGGACATGTACTCGACCGGCTTCAAGGTGGCGATTGCCGTTCTCTACAACTCAGTTTTCGTAACAGCCCTATTGGGCAATGCACTCGTGTGCTACGTCGTTTTCTCCTCGCCAAGAATGCGCACCGTGACCAATTACCTCATCGCGAATTTAGGAAAGTGCCGTTTTACTTTTTCACTTGATCACCTTTCTATTTCCACTTTCTCCACTTTCACCGGATCAAGAAAAAGGTCATCCATTCATCAGGAAGAGAATAAAAAATACATTTTTCTGAGCC